>JAVJIF010005662.1:187500-259312 GCA_038442645.1 Agave tequilana
ATGGATCATATAAGAAGAATGAAGAAGAAGAAAGAGAAAAGCATAATGGGAAAACAATTTTATTTCATTCAAAATATAAAAGAAGGGGTAAAATTTCTAAGATCAAGAAGTCTAATTGACAATATTAAAGATTTGAGGAGTATTTTTCTGAATGGAGAAGATTTGGGGTATATATATATATATATATATATATATATATATATATATATATATATATATATATATTATAATCCTATTTTTCTATTAAAAAGAAGTAGCTTGTTTGAAGACAAATGTAATTTTTTTAAGAATTATTTACTTTTTTGAAAATTTTGTCTACATTCATAATGAAAAAGGGTAGATATTTTGAAGACAAAGATAGATTGTTTTAAAAATGTTTGCCACTCCAACAAAAATGTCTATTTTTTTAAAAAAAGTATATAGTTCAAAAGTAGAGGTTTTTGAATTGCCTAATTTTATACCATAATTGTTACTTTTATGATGAAAAATGGTAGGTAGTTTCAAGAAGGTATATACTTTTTAAAACTATATACTTTTAGTAAAAATTCTAGTTTTGCTGCAGAAAAAACTAACCTCTACAATTTAATGTACAATAATAATTGTAAAAAAGTAACAAGTGCGCCTTACAGCGATATTCTTTCTTAAAATGGAGGGCCTTGTTGGAATATTGAAAAATAATGAGGAGTTAAAATGTTAGAAAAAGGAATGAAGGAGGATATGGACACAAGAAAGTGGCTATTGGAACAAATTTCCCAAAAGTCCATGGGTTGGACACATTTTCTCTTATTCTTTCCCTTCGAACATTAACAAAATACAATTAACGAAAAGAACAATCTTCTTCCATTGAATTGCTCCAGATTAGGAAGCATCTTGAATCATTGTGAAGTGTTCTGATGAAGACTCTAAAAGATGTTTATGATATGATTTTTTGACTACCAACAGAGATTAAGATTTTTCTTTTCTGCCGCCGTTCTACCTTTTCCTTTCCTCCTAATGTTCTACTCACCACTTATTTCTTTTTTTCAATTTTCATCATCAATGCAACATGACAGAAAGAAAGCAATTACTTACAACAGTAAATTTCAGACGTAGGACCTATTACTTTTGTTGTACGGGTTCCATGTTGGTATACTATATTTATCCAAAAGTAGTATTGGCCCATCAATTTATATAATGTCGATTTGAACATGTTGATGGACATTAACTAGCCTTAAGACATTTATTGAACATAAATCATTTGATATGTCGTCTTAGAAAACCTTTCTCTAAAAGTTTACGCATGTTTCTCTCTTTGTCCGTGTACCAACTACCAAGTTGGTAAACCATGTTGTCCAAAGCTTTAGTCATTAGGTATAAAGTCAATTTATATGTTTTCATTTTTAACATGTAAATGCTCATTAGATAGCTTTAAAACATTTACAGAACATAAACCATGTGATATGTCATATTGGAAAACCTTTCTCCATAAGTTTAAGTTATAAGATAGAAAGTTAAATGTGGGTGAATTAAAGAAGTTTTGAATTGAAAATTAAATGGGAGTAAGAGTGCTTAATACGGAATTGGTAGTCAAGACATAATGGGTTAACTTTTTGGGTTAAATTTGGTCTTAGTCGTGACATGATGAATGAATTAAGGAAGTTTACTCTCATATTGAAAATTCATTATATTTCTAACTCTGAATGACCGAGGATCTTGGCTGGAAAGCGCCTTGGGAGAGAACTGCAAAGCTCAGCTTTGCGGAGTAGTCCAGTCTTCTGTACCTCGTGGACTGCATTGACAAAACCAACCTCTTCCTTAAAGGGTGTTTGGCAATATAGGAGTATGAGCTAAAAGTGTGAAAGTGACTATTTTTTGCTAGTAGAAAGAACTTTCTCATAGTAAACTAGTAAAAGAGAGTGTTTGTTTGCATATAGGTAAAAAATGAAACTGCACTAATAAAGCTGATGTGGAAATAATATTTAAGCAATTCATAGATATTCAAACCCACCTTCTCTTTTGATAGCCACTTCTGACCTTTTATAGTGGAAGTGAAGAGTACTAGATGTCCTATGTGGATGCAAGACACTTTCACAGTTTCATAATTTCAAAATATTTACTCTCACCTAAACAAACATCAAAACTGATTGAAAGTGCTTCACCTTTACACTTCAGTCTCACTCACGGATTGCCAAACACCCCTTAGTGGGAATATGAGTGGTTAATATGTAATTGGAATTCAAAATCAAATGGGTTAACCTTTTAGGTTAAAATTGGTCTCAGTCTTTATTGATGGCTCTTTGGTTCAAGCCCAATCCACAATAGCAAATTGTTATAAGAAGCCATGGTGGTGATCTGAGCAAGGTCAAGCTAATAGAGTGGCACAGTGGTGCAATGCGTGTTAGTAGCCCTATAACATGGTACATACTACAGTTATTTCAAAACAAGTTAGGCATGATATGGGCGCAATCATTTAGGCTAACTCCAAAAGGTGGTTTGAACACTTGGACCTAAAATGAAGTTGATTCTACAAAGTTATCTTCAAAGATTTGTATGGGTCTGATTTAGACATAAATTGGATAATAGGTTAAGCTCTTGTGTCTACGATAGGAAGACACGATCAATAAAGCACAACCCATGTAGGAGACTGTAGAAGGTAACATCACAATGTTGTTCGTGATTACTGGGTACGAGCAAAGATGGAGATTTCTGGGGTTTGTATCTTGCATCCGGTAAAGGTACCAAGCTAAAATCAGAGATTGAGGGGGAGTATAAGTGCTTAATATAGATTAGGATCCAAAACCTAATGAGTTAACCTTTTGGGTCAAGAATGCTCTTGATCTTTATTTGTGCCAATTTTTATTAAGTGGTCACACGGTTTGAGCACCATCAGTCGCTCCATCTATTTCAACATAATATCAGTCATTTTATCATACAAAAATTCTTGACAAGCTAACTAACCTTAAAAGATTTCTATAAAAGAAGTCATATGATTTGCGTACTTCTCATCCATGCATCAAATAGTTTCAACATGCTTATAAGCATATCTATTTTTTTACTTCTTTATATTAAGGGAAATAGAGTGCGTTTCACTCTTGATTTTATATGTTCCAGGGAGATGATGCATTTTCCTATAATAAATTTATCATTTCCCCCCTCCTTCTAGACATTTTCTCAAGTCAAGAGATTTTGGAGAACTGGCTTTTTTCAGAATTATAGCAAGCCTCTCTCTTGTCCATAGTTCTCTTGACTAGGAAGTTAGCACTAATTACCAAAGGGCTGATGTCAGGTTGACAATCAGGCCTAAAGCTTTGTGAATTTTTTCGAGGAACCTTGCTCCATAGCTGACCCATCTTGATGAGAAAAGACTTAGATGGTTAAGATGATGGCTTTTTTCTTCTTTATAGATCTCAAGTGTTTTTACTATCTAGTTGGGCAGTTTATGCATTTTGGTAAAATAGTGTCAGTAGCATTGGTTGCCTTCACCCAACTAAGATTTGAATGGTGCCAATCCCATTCCCACTATCTGCTACTAATTAACATCATATAAGTTGTTCCTTGTGACAAACTGTAGTAATGAATATTTTTAAGTTGTAATAATTATAGTTGACAATCATCATGAATGTACTACTATAATGTCCTTGTTCGCAGTCCATTTGACATGTGAGTGCATATAATTCACATTCATGGGAATGACTGAGCCTAAATCTGATTGCTGTCCATTTGACACACATGTTTATGATTTCAGAGGGTAATCAATGATTGATATATTTAAGTGGGGCCATCTGATAAATTATCACTGTTAGGCCCACATCAACTTCACAGGTTGGAGAGCGAGATTTTTTTTTTTTTGGGTGAATGAAAAGTCTTTATGGTACTAACTTGAAAGTTAAACCCAAAAAAAAAAAAAAAAAACCTAATCTCATGTCTGATATCATGAGTATGTTGTGAGTTTTCAGCAAGATTTCTTTTGCTTTCTTTTGTTAGGATTATGACGTGAATACGTCGTAAAGGTTGATTAATATTAGATTTGTCAGTTTCTTTTTCTGGATCTGTTTTGAGTCCGAATTGGATTCAAGTTTTTTTTTATTCTGATTGAAGGTGTTTTGAGTCCGAGTTAGATTCAAGTTTCCTTTATTCTGATTGAAAGAGTTTATTTAGGAATAGGAGAGTTCTATGATCTATAAATTATCCCTCAGGAGTAGCCTTCAATGTATTTTAAGAGAATCCTATGAATTTGTAATTTCTAAGGGTGTAATTCATCTAGGTGAGAATTCGTGAGAAAAGCTTAACCACAGGGGTTCGCTGTTCTTGGCAGCCATAAAAGGCTTGTAACTTCTCAGCGTGAGGTGTAAGTAATTCTTATTGTACTCCCCAAAGTTTTAATAAAGTTTCTCTCCCCTTCTCCGTGGACGTACACACGATCTGTTTGATTAGTGGAACCACGTTATATTGTGTGTTGGCTTTCTATCTACTTTAGAATATCTTCTTCTTCTCTTCTTCATGTTGCTTTAATAGATCCTGTAGTTCGTATCCGCTGCGCCACCCCAGTTGATCCGATCGTGGGGGCGTCCTCTCCTGAAATCACAACAACTGGTATCAGAGCATAGAGATTGTTTCCCAACAATTCGTATCAGAGCAAGATAACTTGAAGATGTCTGCGATCAAGTTCGATATTCAGAAGTTCGATAGCGTCATCAATTTCAGTAGGTAGCAGATTAGGATGAATGCCAACCTTACCCAGAGCGGGTCGAAGAAAGTACTACTTGGGAGGGAGAAAAGCCTCAAGACATAAAGGAAGAAACTTGGCAGGAGTTGGATGAAAAAGCCTTGACAGCTATTCAGCTTTGCTTGGCGGACAAAGTTTGGATGAGTTTTCTACGGAGAAAACAGCGTCCTCGCTATGGGAGTGACTTCAGGATCACTATCTGAAGAAGTCGTTGGCGAATCGGTTGATTCTAAAGCAGCATCTCTTTCTTCTTCTCATGCATGAAGGTACACCTATCAAGTCTCACATTGTAGAATTTTCCTCTATTATCAATGATCTAGATAAAATAGAGGTTAAAATAGAAGATGAGGATCAAACACTTCTATTACTGTGTTCTTTAACTTCTTCATATAAGAGCTTTAGAGAACCTATCATCTATGGAGGCAAGTCAACTATCAAAGTCAATAAGGTCAAGAAGCATCTACTCAATAAAGACAGACTTGAAACCCAGTTGACAGGTGAGTCTCATCATGATGATTCCGGGCAAGTTCATTATTCAAGGGAGAAGTGTAATAATGAAAGTTTCATAGGTAACTCAAAACATAAGAATTTGATGTGCAACTATTGTCACAAAATGGGGCAGATTAAATCGAGTGTTGGCTTTAAAAGAAGAAACAATCAGATGCTAATGTCACTGAACTGGTTGAAGGAGATGAAGAATAGTGCGACGTTCTATTTGTTACAGACAGACTAATTGGTAACAAAGATAGATGGGCCTTAGATTCTGAATGTTCGCAGCATATCAGTTCTAATAGGAAGATGTTCTCTTCATACCCTTCGGTTCAAGGGAGAGGAGTCTTCATGGGGAATTCCGCTACAAGCAAGGTGATTGGCGAAGGAATAATCTAGTTTTGGTCTCATGATGGATGCATCACTACTCTTCAAGGCGTTCGTCATGTTCCCGAATTAAGGTACAATCTCATCTCTCTTGGAGCCCTACATAGAGAAGGGCTCTGTTTCAGTTCGAAAGGCGATCTTATGAAAGTTTTCAAAGAGATCCATGTGATGTTTCAAGCCGAACGTGTCGGCAATGTATATATGTTGCGGAATTTTGAGATTTCAGTCGGTTGATTGCAGTTATCCTCGGCTTCAAAAGCAGTGGTTGAATAACAATCAGAGACTACGATGGATTTGAACTCGGATGTTCAATTGTACCCTGAAGGGAGATTGGGACTAGGCGCGCAACAAGGTAGTCCAATTCGTTACTCTTATGGTGGAGCAAATTCTCAAAAATCTTGTGTAGATCAAGAAGATCATTGAGTAATAAAGTTCAGGTTGGGCCTAAACTTATTCGACCTAATCAAGATGTGAACCCCATGAAGGGGTTATAGAGAAGAGAGAGTGAGATGGAGATGAAGTCAAGTTTGTTCAATTGTGCGTGGATGCGAGCACATGGAACGTGGTGGCTATTCTCAGACTTGAACGTATTCAAGTCAAGGGGGAATTGTTAGGATTATGACGTGAATATGTCGTGAAGGTTGATTAATGTCGGATTTGATAGTTTTTTTTTCTGGATCTGTTTTTAGTCTGAGTTGGATTCAAGTTTTCTTTATTCTGATTAAAAGTGTTTTGAGTCCGAATTGGATTCAAGTTTCCTTTATTCTGATTGAAGGAGTTTGTTTATGACTAGGAGAGTTTTATATGTTGGCCAGAGGCCTTCCACTTTAGTTTTGATGATGATTAACTCATGTAGTTATAGTTTACTAATAATCTTGTGATATTTAGTTTCAGATATTTAACCAAGATATTAATAGGTGATTAGCTTCAACAAAAGTGTTTTGAAACTTTCACATGGTGATTCAAGAGCTCGAGCGTCAAAATTCATATCTAGCACTCGGTTGGAGTCAAGCTCGGGGAATCACGTTTGGATCGAGTCGACTTGGAGACGGCGTTCTACAAGAAGACCTCGGTTTGTTTTAGTATAGCTTGTTTAGATCCATTGTAAAGATTAGATAGTGTGATATGCTCAAGTTCACAACACACACACGTTTCATGTTTTGGTTTTCGGTTTAACCGATCTTGGTTTTCATGAATAGATATTATATCAAAACAAGTTTACATGGTTTAATATATATTAGATTTGATCTATATACATGTATGCTTCATATTCTTAGAATAACTTACTTTGATAACCTATTCATGTATCTGGGTTTTGTATTTAAACAAAACTTATTTTTGGATTTAATGTCAAAAATATTGATATATATCTCTTTCATAGGTATCTATGTGCTTTGTTCCTGTTATCTCCTTTATTCCTGTATTCCTATCTATTATGATCACTAACCTCTTTCTGCAGGTATTCTTGTACTTATTTCCTGCTGGAACTCTTGTGTATCTGGAGGCCCTGTCCTGTACTGAGGCTTAACGTACTCGTGAGTGTGTTTTCACCTCGCGTATGTACGTCGCCATAACGTCCCCGTACTTGCGGGATCGGGGCGTTACACCTATTGCATGCTCCACTTTATCTTCATGTATTAAAATGATATAAATGTTTTGAAGAAAAGTGTTGAATGTTTGGGCTCCACTTTAAGCCATTGTGCCATGAACCATACACGTTTGGAATCCATGTTTCGCAAGAAACAAATTCCATCTATTCATGCACACCATCCACGGCATACACATGCTTCGCACGTTCATGCACACAACACTATGTATGCTCATGTGTACACATGTACACATTGTGGACGTAAGTGCCACCTTGCTAAGTTTTGTTATGATTGTATACATGATGAAAATTTAGCAAATAAATTTGTTTTGGTTAGGAAAGGAGCTAACCCCCATGGACCCAAAAGAGTATGGGTACCAAAGACCACTCCTATTTTATTTGATGTAGGTGTGGGCTCTCACATGACGTGAGAGTGATGGTGCCTTGAGGTGGATGCGTTCTGAGCTTAAAGAGGACAATTTGGATGCATCACTTTCAAGGGGAGTGTGGTGGGAGGACCACCTTGGTTTGGAGATATGGAGATGTGCCCTATCGGTTTTGGTAACAATCTCTAACTCCTCATTTATGTTTACATGCTTTTCATATTATTAATTTTTTAGCATGTCATGTTTTAATGTTCATTATGCCATATGCCATGTTTATTAGTCCTATGACATACATGATTAGTATTTGAGACACCCATGTTTAATATGGACTTATGCCTTTGTATTCTCACATTTATTTTAACTATTGTGTATATCATAGATCTAATGCATGTGCATTTACATAATGATTATATGAGTTTTGTTTTGATTTCTATGCTTCATGATTTATCTACATGTTTAGATGTTAGTTTTCATTAAACTTGGATATATACTTGTACAACTAGTGAGCTACAAATAAATTATTATATGTTTTTGCTTGAATGCTCATTTGTACCCATTAGATGTACTAGTATAGCCTAGTTTTGATGCTTCATGCATTTTGACTTGTATTCCCATTTTGTACATGTTTTTCATGTTTATGATTAACTTCATGTATATGTCTATTTTGTCTAAACTAATAGTTATACATATACATCCTTGAGCCACTTGCCTTCATGCATATACTTTTGTGGACTCATTCATGTTTGAATATGTATGTATACTCTAGTTTGTACAAAGCATACATATGCCTTGAAGTTTGAATTATTTTAATGAAAATTAAATTTTGATGATTTCATGTTGTTGTAAGGAATTTCATAATTGAGCTTAATTGCTTATTATCATGATTATGTTCTTCACATCACTCTTATACACTCACTTTACTTAATGTTTTCTCATGACCTTGTTTTCATGAGTATTATATGTGCTATATGGATTTTGATGTTGATGATCGTGTGGCTTACATGTTTTATGGAATACATTCTTGTTTTATTCCTTACTTGAAAGATTTCGTACTAGTTTACAATTTTATCTTATAACTAGTTGTGTATTCTTCATTTGGTAGAGTTTTCAAATGTGTTATAACTATTTTCAAACTTATTTTTGAAACCCCTACCCATGAAGGGTGGTTGGTTGGGCGACCATGCCTTGTATGCTCATTATTGAAAATCTATTTAAACATGTGCATGAAATGGGTGGTAGGAAGTATGAGTTATACACTTGATCTTATTTTATTTTCAACTGATATCATTGTATCTTTTCAATTGATATCACTATTGACATTCTTTTTGTATACTCATATATTTTTATATATGTATGCTTAAACTTCAAATAGTATCAACTTCGATTGGTATTTAATTTCCATACATATATATGTTTTATTTGTGATTACTATATCTCTATATCTTTGAGCATAAATTTTGGTTATGCTAAACTTGATTTCTTAAAAGACTATTATATTTCAATTGATTATTTTTCAATTGGTATCTTATACAAGCTTGTGCATTATTTTGTTTAGTATTTCATAAAGGGGGAGAAAATTCATATTTCACCTTTCAATTGGTTTTGTTTACCATTGGAATTTTACTCCCACACTTTATGTTGAAAAATGATTGAAAATGATATTGATTTTTTAATTTGGTATCATATGCTCCTAATGTAAATTATTTTCAATTGGTATGTTTCATTTTCAATATTCGTATCAAAAATAGTAAATTGATATTATTCTCTATTTGGTATCTCTATTGTAAAAATGAGTTTAGTGTTTAACCAAAAAGATTGGTGTATTTTTTTAAATTGGTATCAAAAGTATAAAATATTTTCAATTGGTACTAATTTTTACAATTGGTATCAAGATTATATATATGTTTACATCTTTCAATTGGAATCAAAAATTTTTTAGTTGGTTTCTTCAAAATATTTTATTTATTTTCAATTGGTATCATGATGCACTAAATGAAAATCACCTAGAAGGGGGGTGAATAGGTGATAATGCTAATCAATGGACAAATTAAAAATTAAGATGTAACAATCACCCAACAAGATTCACAAGATGAATGTAAGCAAGTAAATATAGCAATGATGATGATAAGCAAGTAATAAGTGCAAGTAAAGAAAAGTAAGGAGTGCAAAAATGTAAACCAAACGCAAACACAAGGATATGTTATCGAGGTTCGAGCACCCAGCTCTACTCCCCGCCTTCCCCAGAAGGATTCTAGCTACTTCCACTATCACAAAGAAATCACAATTACACCGGAGTACCCAACTCCACAATCTCAAGTACAAGCAATTTCTGAGTAGTCAAAAGACCACAAACTCTCTCTTTCAAAAGTCTCTTCCCTTACAAAAGGTCCTTAGAGATCAATGAGTAGGAATGAAGCTCTTGTGTGCAAGGAGAAAAGAAAATGAAATCAGAGAATTCTTTTGAAAAACACTTCAGAAAATGAGAGAATTTCAGCACAAAAACAAGATCTTTTGAATGTCTTAAACTTGAAAACTTTTGGAATTTTTCTCTTGTAATTAATTGTTGTGAACAATCTCTCCCCAAACACCCTATTTATAGGAGAGGGCTAGGGTTTAGGGATAAAACATAATTAGGATTAATCAGAGAGTATTAAGTTTGAAATATATCCCTTAAACTAATTTTAAACACAAAAAGACAAAATTTAAAACAGCCCAGAAAATAGCCGTTTACTGTTCAACGGCTAGTCCGGTCGACCGGTCGGTCGACCGCCTACTCAAAAATCTGACCGTTGCAGGCCAGCGGTCGACCGCCCGGTCGACCTAAGAAACCCGAGAGCAAACTGGCTTACATTCGGTCGACCGCCCGGTCGACCGGCAAACATGCACACTGATACGTGCATCTGCCAGAACTACGGTCGACTTGTCCGGTCGACCGGACAAGATTGACACAGGCACGGTCGACTGGTGCGGTCGACCGCTCAGGTCAAAAGTTAAGTTTAAAACACAATTTTGAAAAGACTTTGATTTTTATGAAAAATATCTTTAAATAGTACTAAGTATAAAACATAAAATTGATTTGTAGACAGAGGATTTTGTATCAAAATATTTTTGTACATTTTATAGAAAATCATCTTAGAAACAATATGTGCGCAAAAACGTGTGTGATTGAGCTTCAAACCTATCCATCATTCTTTAACAAAATTCTAAACCTATAAAACTAAAAACAAATCTTGTTGAGCAATCTTCAGGTCTTGAGCCATGCTATGCCTTACTAGAGCCCCTTCTTCTATGTTCCTTCCTTGATATGCAATATGCCTTCTTTGCTTCATGAAACCTAGAAGTTGTTGCAATAGCTAAGCAATGGCCTCCAAATATGGTACTAACCTGAAACTTATCTTAAACAAACTCATTAGTACCAAATAGCACTAATTTGGTTTGTCATCATCAAAACTCAATAAATGGAGAGTGTAACCTTTTGGGCCAACAATCTCCCCCTTTTTGATGATGACAAAACAAATAGGCTACAAGATAAAAATATAGGGGAGGAGAAAACTCCCCCTCAAATTATGCTATATAAAGAAAACATTTAAACTCAAAACACAAGAATTAATTGAAAAAATAAAAACATATATGCTCTTGATACCAATTTAAACCAATTGAAACAATAATGAAAATCACATGTTATTTTCTTGATACTAACAAAACACAAGAATTCTCAAAACGCATGAAAACAAAACAAGACAACAAAAACATATATAAACTCATATAAACTCATATGGAACCAAGACCATATAAATTTATTTTTATCATGCACTAACTTATTCTCCCCCTTTTTGTCATACATCAAAAAGGGTTAGGAATCACATGTTTAATCAATAATACAAACATTAAGTTCTCCACAAATAAACGAAAATCTAGCAAAATCAAGAGGTTTAGTGAAAATATCGGCTAGTTGCAAATCCGTAGAAACATAATCAATATCTATATCTCCTTTCTCAAAATGATCTCTAAGAAAGTGATATCTAATCTCAATGTGCTTGGTCTTACTATGTTGATTTGCATTCTTAGTCATGTGTATAGTACTAGTATTATCACAAAATATTTTTATATGATCAAAATGCAAATCAAAATCAAGGAGAGTATGTTTCATGTGCACAACAAGCCCCCGCGGCAACATACTCCGCCTCGGCGGTTGAGAGAGCTACGGAATTTGTTTCCTAGAGGACCATGCAACAAGACAATTACCAAGAAATTGACATGTCCCACTAGTACTCTTTCTATCTACTCTACAACCCGCATAGTCGGCATCCGAATAACTCGTCATTGAGAAATCTCCGGTTTTCGGATACCATAGACCCATTGATTGTAATCCAATATTGCATATTTTACCTCATAATTCCCATGCATTTAGTTAATAAATATATGATTTTTACTCATCTTCTCTACATATTTGCAGGTACACACTCTAAAGGAGATAAAGCAAATAATCACTTTAATTAACACTAATTAAAGTGATTAAATCCAAGATTAAGATAAGAGCCAAGATTTCAAATCAGATCCAGAAAGATCTGCGCGCCCAAAGAAGAATCCAGATAGTCCACGTGGCTAACCACTTAACAATAAAATCCCACCAGAAAATCTGGGCTCAACGGCCCAGATTTGGCCGCCAGATCTGGGAGATCTTGCAAGTTGGCGGCAGTTACAGGGAGTTAGGATCCCGGATTTTGCGCCAACCAACTACCTTCTGGATCCTTCACCTGGGGCTATAAATATGGGACCTTGGACCTGCGAGCAAAGAGAACAGAGAAGAGAGGAGAAAATCATTAGTTGTTGTAATTTTGTTTAGTTTTTCTCTAGGTTTAGTTCTTTAGATCCCTCTTCTTCTTCCCTAGAATTCATTGTAAAAGAGAGAGATTGTGAGAGAGAGAGCTTGTGTAATCAAGGGTGACACTTGAAGCTATGCAAGGATTGATCCATTCTCCTTCCTCTACTTGAGCTTGGTTCTATTTTACTTGCTTTCTTTATGTGCTTTC
Organism: Agave tequilana; assembly: GCA_038442645.1. Classification (NCBI taxonomy): domain Eukaryota; kingdom Viridiplantae; phylum Streptophyta; class Magnoliopsida; order Asparagales; family Asparagaceae; genus Agave; species Agave tequilana. The sequence continues at coordinate 200,089 of JAVJIF010005662.1, forward strand.
TTTATTGCTTTCTTTAATTCCTTACAATTTACTTCATGCTTAGTTTTACTTCTCTAATGGCTTTTAGCTAATCTTTCTCCATGTACTAGCTAACCACTAGCCTTGCCATCTTCACTAACTCATGGGTGATCGCTTTATTTCATCTTGCAAGTTGTATGGTCTTCTCTTCTCCGATGGGTTAAACCACCCACTCTTCAAATGAGAAAGTAATTAGATCAACACGCGAGACGAATCCACACCGATGGAGTGACAACATGAGGCAAGCCTTCACTATCACGGAGTTTAGTAAGTATTGGTAAGGTAGTAAGGTAAGCTAGTCATGGTTTGCTTCTTCTTTAAGTTTCCTTTTCTTTTCTTGTGAATACCAAATCTTACTCTTGATTTCTTTTCCGACTTCTTCACCATGAACATATCCATCCTTTCTTTAGTTTCTTTTTCCTTTGATTCATTATTTTTATTAGCATAGAAGAATTCTCGTTTACTTTCTTCACTACGATTCGTAACGCTTCCATCGCTAGCTCTCCCTGAGGTTCGACACGGTATAGCTCTATACTATATCGGAGACAAGAAAGGGTACATAAAATACATTTTTATACTCATAATATGTATACCTTCTTAGTCTTAAACACCCATCCCAATAGTGCCCTTAATATAACGAATAATGCGTTTTACCGCAATAAGATGGGACTCTTTAGGACACGATTGAAATCTACCACAAAGATACACACTAAACATGATATCCGGCCTACTTGCCGTTAAATATAAAAGACTTCCTATCATGCTTCTATATAATTTAATATCAACATTTTTACCTTGGTCATCTTTATCAAGCTTGGTTGTAGTTGCCATGGAAGTGTTGCAAGTCTTTGAGCCTTCAAGTCCAAACTTCTTTACGAGTTCCTTTGCGTACTTGGCTTGACTTATGAACGTCCCGTTTTGCAATTGCTTGATTTGGAGTCCAAGGAAGAAATTGAGCTCACCCATTGAAGACATTTCAAATTCAAGTTGCATGACCTTTTCAAAATCCTTGCATAAAAGCTCATTAGTAGAACCAAAAATTATATCATCTACATAAATTTGCACAATTAATATATCATTATCAACATACTTAGTAAATAGAGTTGTGTCTACTTTGCCTTTAACAAAATCATTTGAAATTAGAAAACTAAAAAGCCTTTCATACCAAGCTCTTGGAGCTTGTTTCAATCCATAAAAAGCTTTATCAAGTTTAAAAACAAAATCGGGATGAACATGATCAACAAAACCGGGAGGTTGAGCAACATAAACTTCTTCATTAATAAAACCATTCAAAAATGCACTTTTCACATCCATTTGAAAAAGTTTAAAATTTTTGAAAGATGCAAAAGCTAGTGTCATCCGTATGGCTTCAAGCCGTGCTACGGGTGCAAAGGTCTCCTCAAAGTCAATTCTCTCAACTTGAGTGTAATCTTGGGCCACTAACCTAGCTTTATTCCTAATGACATTTTCGGACTCATCCATCTTGTTTCTAAAGATCCACTTAGTACCAATTATTGGTCTATCGTGGGGTTTAGGAACAAGGTGCCAAACTTGGTTGCGCTCAAATTGATTGAGTTCCTCTTGCATGGCAAGCAACCAATATGGGTCCGTCTCGGCTTCGAGAATGCCTTTGGGTTCAAAATGAGAAATGAAAGCAAAGTTACCACATAGGTCATGGAGTTTGGAGCGCGTTGTGACTCCTTTAGATGCATCACCCAAGATGAGCTCCTTAGGATGATTTGTAGCGTATCTCCAAGCTTTGAGAAGCGGTTGAGAGCTTTCCTCTTTTTCCTCTTGAACATCACCAATTGATTCTTGCTTATCTTCTTGAGCGGGTGAGTCCTTCAAGGATAGTCTCTCCATGTCTTCACCTAATGGTTCAATCTCTACAACATTCTCAACAACCACATTAGATTCTTCAAATTTAACATGCATGGATTCTTCAATGGTAAGTGAAGATCTATTAAATACTCTATATGCTTTGCTAGTAGAAGAATATCCAACAAAGATAGCTTCATAAGCCTTAGCATCAAATTTACCCAAATTCTCCTTAGTATTTAAAACAAAACATTTGCATCCAAAAACTTTAAAATATGCAACATTAGGTTTTCTAGAATGATACATTTCAAAAGATGTTTTGGAAGAATTCTTACACACATAAATACGATTTGAAATATAGCATGCGGTGTTTACGGCCTCGGCCCATAAATATTGAGGGAGGTCATATTCACTTATCATTGTCCTAGCCATCTCTTGAAGTGTTCTATTTTTCCTTTCTACAACTCCATTTTGTTGTGGAGTTCTAGGACAAGACATTTCATGCTTAATTCCCTTTTCATCACAATAAGTCATGAAAAGTTGGTTAACAAACTCACCACCTCTATCACTTCTTATTTTCAAAATCGAAAAAACCTTTTTCTTTTTCAACTCTTTTTCGAAAATTCTTAAAATGAGAAAAAGTTTGATCTTTGTGTTCCAAGAAGAAAACCCAAGTGAAACGGGAAAAATCATCAACCAAAACATATGCATATCTACTACCATTTAAACTCTTAGTTTTAGTAGGTCCAAAAAGATCCATATGAATTAATTCTAAAGGCCTAGTTGACATGATATCCTTGATTGGTTTGAAGGAAGACTTAGTTTGTTTCCCAAGTTGGCACGCACCACAAATGCGGTCTTTCTCAAACTTCAAGTAAGGTATACTCTTCACCAATTCCTTTGAATTAATCCTAGAAAGATGGTCAAAAGATGCATGTCCTAATCTTCTATGCCAAAGCCAAGAATTTTCATCAAAAGCATTCAAGCATTTAGTAGAACAATCTAAATTAAGCATGTCAATGATATAAACATTATTGTCACGAAAACCGGTAAGAATACAAACATCGGATTTAACATCAAAAATCTTGCAAGAAGAATCATCAAAAACAACTTTAAGTCCATGGTCACAAAGTTGACAATGCTAAGCAAATTATGTTTTAAACCATCAACTAAAACAACATTCTCTATAATAGGAGATGCACCAATTTGAATGTTACCTATACCGATGATAGTTCCTTTGGAGTCATCCCCGAAGGTGACGGAGCCACCTTCCATGTACCTTGATAGGGTTGTGAAGTTGTTGATATCCCACGTCATGTGTCTTGAACAACCACTATCAAGGTACCACCGCTCCCTACGTCTTGGAGCCTTGGTGTGTACCTACATCAAATAATTTAGGTTTTGATTTTGGTACCCACATTTTCTTGGGTCCTAAAGAGTTAGTTTCATTAACCCAAACAAGATTATTGGTCCTATTTACTTGGTCATAACAAAATTTAGCCAAATGTCCATTCTTACCACAATAAGTGCATCTATACACTCTACCATATTTAAAAGTATAGTGAGTGTGTGATTTGTGAGCATGAGAATTGTGAACATGGGAAGATTTAGCATGAGAAGTGTTATGTGTAGTGTGAGCATGAGGAATCTTAGCATGTGAATCTTTAGCATGAGAGGTGTGCTTTTTAGAAAACATGTCCTCAAGTTTCTTTGTGTTAAAGCACAATCATTTAAAACTTTTTCAAAATCATTTATTTTAGATTTAAAAGAAGAAATTTCATTTTCATTAATCATAGGAGATTTTGCCTTACAAGAAATCTTGTAGGCACTAAATTCTTCTTGAATAGAAATGAGATTAGAAGAAAGATCATCTTTTTCTTTAGAAACCATAGCAAGTTGATTTTTAAGAAAAGCAACTTCTTTTTGTAATTTAAAACATTCAATCTTTTTATTGTCATAAGTTTCAGAAAGTTCAACAAAGGCATGTACAAGAACTTCCTTACTTAGTTCATCATCTTCATCATCAAGAGATTGAGGGGTTACCTTAGGAGTGTTTGCCATGAAACACATGTTCGCCGTATCCACCTCTTCTTCGGACTCGCTTTCCGAATCCCAAGTTGCCTTGTACGCTTTATTTTCCTCCGGTTTCTTTGGCTTGAAGGAGGAAGTCATCTTCTTCTTGAACTCCGGGCAATCCGCCATGATCTGTCCGGGTTTGCGGCAATTGTAGCAAATGATCCTTCTCTCCTCTTTGCCTTCAAATTTTCTCCGGAAGTTGAGCTTGTTCTTCCGATACAACCTCTTGACGTTCCGCACAAGTAGAGTTAGCTCCTCATCTTCTTCTTCGTCTTCTTCACCGTCATCATTGGTGGATGAAGTCTTGAAGGCTATGGATTTCTTCTTTGAAGTAGTGGCCTCTTCTCTTGCCTTCTTCTCCATCTCATGGGTCTTTAGGTTCCCAATGAGACTAATGAGGTCCAACTCGTCCTTGTCGTTCAATTCTTTTAAGGTGGTGGCCTTTATCTCCCATGAAGACGGAAGAGCCCGAAACACTTTCCGCACCTTTTGATCGTTGGAGATGTCATCACCTAAGGAAGAAAGACCATTAGTGATTTTAGTAAATCTTGTAATCATACTATCAATAGACTCATCATCAATCATTTTAAATGACTCATATTGGGACCTCAAAAGATCTATCTTAGCTCTCTTGACTTGTGAAGTCCCTTCGTGTGTGACCAATAAATGTTGCCAAATCTCATAGGCGGATTGACAATGAATTACCCGTGTAAGGTCATCCTCATTCAAGGCGGTTAATAGGGAGTTTTGGGCCTTGGAGTTAGCCTCATATTCTCTAAAGTTGAAGTCGGTCCAAGTGCTCTCATCACTATCGGGTGCTACATAGGGTTTGGTCAAGGACTTGGCCACTAAGCTACCCAAAGATTGCAAAAATATAGTCATCCTAACCTTCCAAATAGGGAAATTAAGTCCATCAAATTTAGGAGGGGTTTTAATGTTATCGGCCATGTTTACTAGTGTATGAATGTATGAATGAAAATGTTGATTAGCAAATTTTAAGGATCTCTCTATGGATGTTAAGCCAAACCTAGAGTCCAAGCTCTGATACCAATTGAAAATCACCTAGAGGGGGGGTGAATAGGTGATAATGCTAATCAATGGACAAATTAAAAATTAAGATGTAACAATCACCCAACAAGATTCACAAGATGAATGTAAGCAAGTAAATATAGCAATGATGATGATAAGCAAGTAATAAGTGCAAGTAAAGAAAAGTAAGGAGTGAAAAAATGTAAACCAAACGCAAACACAAGGATATGTTATCGAGGTTCGAGCACCCAGCTCTACTCCCCGCCTTCCCCAGAAGGATTCTAGCTACTTTCACTACACAAAGAAATCACAATTACACCGGAGTACCAACTCCACAATCTCAAGTACAAGCAATTTCTGAGTAGTCAAAAGACCACAAACTCTCTCTTTCAAAAGTCTCTTCCCTTACAAAAGGTCCTTAGAGATCAATGAGTAGGAATGAAGCTCTTGTGTGCAAGGAGAAAAGAAAATGAAATCAGAGAATTCTTTTGAAAAACACTTCAGAAAATGAGAGAATTTTAGCACAAAAACCAAGATCTTTTGAAAGCCTTAAACTTGGAAACTTTTGGAATTTTTCTCTTGTAATTAATTGTTGTGAACAATCTCTCCCCAAACACCCCTATTTATAGGAGAGGGCTAGGGTTTAGGGATAAAACATAATTAGGATTAATCAGAGAGTATTAAGTTTGAAATATATCCCTTAAACTAATTTTAAACACAAAAAGACAAAATTTAAAACAGCCCAGAAAATAGCCGTTTACTGTTCAACGGCTAGTCCGGTCGACCGGTCGGTCGACCGCCTACTCAAAAATCTGACCGTTGCAGGCCAGCGGTCGACCGCCCGGTCGACCTAAGAAACCCGAGAGCAAACTGGCTTACATTCGGTCGACCGCCCGGTCGACCGGCAAACATGCACACTGATACGTGCATCTGCCAGAACCACGGTCGACTTGTCCGGTCGACCGGACAAGACTGACACAGGCACGATCGACTGGTGCGGTCGACCGGCTCAGGTCAAAAGTTAAGTTTAAAACACAATTTTGAAAAGACTTTGATTTTTATGAAAAATATCTTTAAATAGTACTAAGTATAAAACATAAAAATTGATTTGTAGGCAGAGGATTTTGTATCAAAATATTTTTGTACATTTTATAGAAAATCATCTTAGAAACAATATGTGCGCAAAAACGTGTGTGATTGAGCTTCAAACCTATCCATCATTCTTTAACAAAATTCTAAACCTATAAAACTAAAAACAAATCTTGTTGAGCAATCTTCAAGTCTTGAGCCATGCTATGCCTTACTAGAGCCCCTTCTTCTATGTTCCTTCCTTGATATGCAATATGCCTTCTTTGCTTCATGAAACCTAGAAGTTGTTGCTATAGCTAAGCAATGGCCTCCAAATATGGTACTAACCTGAAACTTATCTTAAACAAACTCATTAGTACCAAATAGCACTAATTTGGTTTGTCATCATTAAAACTCAATAAATGGAGAGTGTAACCTTTTGGGCCAACACTAAATTGATATATTTTTTTCTCAAATTGGTATCATAATATTTTTATTTGATTTCACCCCTTGTTGATTTTTGTTTCGGATAAAAAGGGGAGAACATTGTTTTATTGTTTACTTTAACCCCTTTGTTGATGATTGACAAAAAGGGAGAGTATTATTTGAGTATATATGCATGTCTATTGTTTATTTATAAGTTTATATCAAAGTTTGTTTCATATTAGTATCAAGAGAGTTTGTTTTATGTTTTGCTGATATTGGTATCAAGAGCATGGATATTAGTATCAAGAACATATTTTGTTGTTTTATTTTATTGGTATCAAGAACTTTTATTAAAATTTTTATTGCTGGTATCAAGAGCTTTTATTGATTATCTTTCAATTGGTATCAAGATCTTTTATTGCTTTTATTAATAAGCTTTCAATTGAAATTTTTATTGTTGGTATCAAGAGCTTTTATTGATTATCTTTCAATTGGTATTAAGAGCTTTTATTGCTTTTATTGATAAGCTTTCAATTGAAATTTTTATTGGTAACAAGAACAATTATTTAAGAACATGTTTATTTTAAGTTTATATTTTCATATGGTATTAAGAACATGTCTATTTTAAAAAGGAAAAAGTAATTTATTTTAAAATTTTGGTATCAAGAGCATGTCCATTTCATTGTTTTATGCATGTTCATGCATATTCATGTTTATCATTCATTGCATATCTTATTGTTTATTGCTATGCATGAGTTAAGGGAGAGCTTCTTTGAAGCTTAACTTTAATCCATGTATATATAGCTCCATGAGTTTTGTCATCATCAAAAAGGGGGAGATTGTTGGCCCAGAGGCCTTCCACTTTAGTTTTGATGATGATTAACTCATGTAGCTATACTTTACTAATAATCTTGTGATATTTAGTTTCAGATATTTAACCAAGATATTAATAGGTGATTAGCTTCAACAAAAGTGTTTTGAAACTTTCACATGGTGATTCAAGAGCTCTAGCGTCAAAATTCATATCTAGCACTCGGTTGGAGTCAAGCTCAGGGAATCACGTTTGGATCGAGTCGACTTGGAGACGGCGTTCTACAAGAAGACCTCGGTTTGTTTTAGTATAGTTTGTTTAGATCCATTGTAAAGATTAGATAGTGTGATATGCTCAAGTTCACAACACACACGTTTCATGTTTTGGTTTTCGTTTAACTGATCTTGGTTTTTATGAATAGATATTATATCAAAACAAGTTTACATGGTTTAATATATATTAGATTTGATCTATATACATGTATGCTTCATATTCTTAGAATAACTTACTTTGATAACCTATTCATGTTTTGGGTTTTGTATTTAAACAAAACTTATTTTCGGATTTAATGTCAAAAATATTGATATATATCTCTTTCATGTATATTGGATTCTATCCATATACTACATACTTCAAAGTTGTTTCAATATCATGTTTTTGTATTTACATGTGTTTTGAAAAAATCGGATTTCTATTTCAAAAATTCAAGTTTTGGAAAATACGGATTTTGGTTTTCGACAAAATTTCTAAGTCACAAAAATGGTTCAAAATGTTTGTAACATGATTTGATTTTTACTCAAACATGTTTGTATTTCAAAGATATAACATGAACTGATTTTTGTGAAATTTATGTGATTTTATGGGATTTAATTGAAGATAAAAAGCCAAGTTTTTAAATCCTGAATTTGTCCCTGCCAGGCTCTGGCGGTCGACCGGGACGGTCGACCGACCAGTAGTCGGTCGACAGACCCGGTCGACCGATGTGCACGAGACGTGCACAAAGGCCAAGTTGGCTTGGCCGGTCGACCGTGCTGTCGACCGACTGAAGTCACCCCACTCTCGGGTGGGGACGGTCGACCTTGAGCTTTGGCCCGGTCGACCGGGCGGTAGACCGACCAGAGAGCAATTGCTCTCTGGATCTGGCACGGTCGACCGGGCGATCGACCGCTGGGATCAACGGTCACTTTTTTGACTGTTGGCCGGTCGACCAGTCAGTCGACCGGAGGTCAATTTTGCCCCTGCCAGCTGCCAACAGGTAGATTTTCAAATGGGATATAAATACCCCATTTGAGCTGGTTTTTTAATAAGAATTTTAAGAGCCAAAATTTCTATCTTCTCTAGTGTTTTAATACAAGTTTTCAAAAGAGTTTTTAAAGCCAAAAGATTTATCTTTTATTTGTTTTCAAGGGTTGAAAAAATCAAAGAAAAATAGAGATTTGAGATATTTGTTTGTTCTTCATTCTACATTTACTCTAGTTGTTTTCTCAAATATTTTTCTTTGTTATTTGATTTCCAAACAACTTGATTTCTCACACTTGAGCTTATCATTCTATCCTATATATTAGGATCTTTGTTTTTGTGGGAAAAGAAATTGGTTTGTGGTTGTTAGACCACCAAGTTGTAAACCTTCCATTGATTCTGATATCCCTCTAGTGAGAGGTGATTGAGTTGTTATCTCTCAAGTGTGAGGTGATAGTGGAAGTGGTGTTTGGCTCCCTCTAGTGAGAGGTGGAGATTGTGTTGGAATCCCTCAAGTGTGAGGTGATTGTGTTTGAGTTGCTTTGAGCCTAATCCCTCTAGTGAGAGGTTGATTTGTTGTTTGGCTAAGTGCCTAACCCTCTAAATTTAGAGGTGTATTTGAGTTGTGCCTTGCCTCTGTGAGAGGTTGTATTTGAGAGAGGAGTTATGTACTATCAGATTGTATTTGCCCCAAATCCTCAGTGGAGGTTCCCTGTGTGGGAAGTCCTGTGTGAACGAGTTAGTGAAAATGCTTCTGTGTGAAGGCGGGGACGTAGAGCTGTGTGCTCGAACCTCGAAACATATCTTGGTGTTTGCGTTTGATCCACTTTCTCTCACACTCTCTCTTACATTGTGTATTGATTTATATTGTCATATCATATACATGCTTGGTTTGTTTGTGTGTGCCCTTACTTGTGTTTAACCAAGAGAGCTTCATATAGCACCTCAACTCTTATTCAGAAGAATCAAGAGGAGTTAGTCCAGAGCCCTTCACCGGGAATTCAGCTACACTCTTTGGTTACACTAAGTGTGTTGTATTTAGTTTTTAATTCCACATTAGTTGACCATTAGATTAGCTAATCACCTATTCACCCCCACTCTAGGTGATTTCACTATAGTCTATAAATAACCCCTTAGGGGTGACCTCAATGTATTCCAAGAGAATCCTATGAATTTGTAATTTTTAAGAGTGTAATTCATCTAGGTGAGAAATTCGTGAAAGAAGTTTAGCCACAAAGATTCGATGTTCTGCCATCAAAGGCTTGTAACTTCTCAGTGTGAGGTGTAAGTAATTTTATTATACTTCCTCAAAGTTTTAATAAAGTTTCTCCCCCTTCTCCTGTGACGTACACACGAGCTGTTTGATCGGTGGAACCATATTATATTGTGTGTTGATTTTCTATCTACTTTGGAATATCTTCTTTTTCTTCTCTTCAAGTTGCCTTAGTAGATCCTGTGCTTCATAACCGTTACGCCGCCCCAGTCGATCTGATCGTTGGGGCGTCCTCTCCTGAAATCACAACAATTGGTATCAGAGCATATAGATTGTTCCCCAACATCTTTGTTTTTAAGGTAGAAAAGGCATTACAGATTCAAATACCATAGTCACTAGAGAATTAAAGGTCTATAAAAGACAAATTAAGAGATATCATGCTATAATTGATCAATATGTGCACTTCTTATGAGACTATTTTTCCACCTACCTAAGTGCTATTTTTTTCTCACTGAGATTCTTTGCTACATCATTAGCATCGAGGTTGCTGAATAGTTATGCGTTTGAACATAACTTTGTGGTTTTCCACCATGTAGCAGCTTCAAGAAATTCTTAATGTCTAAACAGTGACCTACTACTTGCAGGATCTCCCATTATGTAACTTTTTATAAAGTGGGAGTTTTATTTGACAGATCAGATTCACAATCTCACTGCTCACTGTGGTGCTGCAGTAACTCTGTGGATATATAGTTCTCTTGCATATCAAAAATAGGACAATGAAATGCCAATTCCCAAGACTTCTTGTACCAACAACAGGACATCTAGTAGTTTATAACAGTTTCATCAAATTCTTTAAGTTCTATGTAAGTTGTGCATTTGAAACGGTAATGCACTACCAGTTAAACACACACACATGTTGCAATTAGATGCATATGAATCTTGTAACCATCAGAATTTACCCATCGCATCATTATTTCTTTTCATTTTTCCTTTACCCAGGTTCAGTTCTAGGGGCGGGCTTCCTCTTGGTGTTTCTGTTATTAGCTCTCTATTTCTACAAGCATAAAAGGGTTTTCTACTCAATCATCTATTTCTACAAGCATAAAAGGGTTTTCTACTCAATCATCTTTTGGAAGAAGAATCTAAACAGCAATCAAAAGAATATTGAAGCATTTCTAGAGGAATATGGATCTCTAGCCCCAAAAAGGTACAGGTATTCAGATGTGAAGAAAATAACCAAAGCTTTTCAAGAAAAACTAGGCCAAGGTGGTTATGGCACCGTATTCAAGGGCACTCTTAGCAATGGTAAAGTGGTTGCAGTGAAAATGTTAAATGACTTCAAAGGTGACGGGGAAGAATTTATCAATGAAGTTATAAGCATTGGGAGGACTTCCCATATTAACGTTGTTAATCTTTTAGGTTTCTGTTCCGAGGGGTCCAAAAGAGCACTCATCTATGAATTTATGTGCAATGGATCACTTGAGAAATTAATCTACTCGGAGAAACCAAAAACAACTCTCGATGGGAAAAGTTATACCAGATAGCACTTGGCACTGCTCGAGGGCTAGAGTATTTGCATTGTGGGTGCAATGAACGCGTAGTACATTTTGACATCAAGCCACACAATATATTACTGAATCAAGACTTTTGTCCCAAGATTTCTGATTTTGGACTTGCTAAATTGTGCCTCAAAAAAGATAGTATAATTTCGATTGCAGGTGCTAGAGGAACCATAGGGTATATTGCACCAGAAGTTTTCTCAAGAAATTTTGGAGTTGTATCCAGTAAATCTGATGTTTATAGTTACGGAATGATGGTGCTAGAAATCGTTGGAGCAAGAAAGAACGCAAATGCAGCTGTTGAGAATAGTAGTGAAGTATACTTTCCGCATTGGATATATGAACATTTAGATCAAAATGGTGATCTGTTAGCTTATGGTGTGACTGCTGAAAGTGAAGAGACTGTCCGAAAAATGATCTTGGTTGGTTTGTGGTGCATCCAAACGATGCCCCAAAATCGGCCATCAATGAGCAGAGTTATAGAGATGTTGGGAGGCAGTGTCAATGACTTGGAAGTTCCACCAAAGCCATATCTATCTTCAACTCCATTGGGATCACTTATTGGTACTTCCTCGATTCAGGATATTTGTTTGGATGATTCCAGCTCTTTAGTTCATTCATGACACCCTTTTTGAGGAAATGTACTTGTAATATGTACCTCTACCACTTTAACTAGTAAGATATATCTTTAATCTCAAGTAATTTGACTATCTGAGGCAGAATAATGTTGGTGATCACAAGCAACCAGGATGGTTTAAATATTTATAGCAATGGATCCATGTAGTTGGAGCTGCAGTGCATTCCGAATTCATGTTGTTTCAACTGCCACAACAGGAGACGTTGATATGTTGCATTGTTGTTCTAGCCACATGTTGTTTTCAATCTTAAGCTTTTTTTTTGAGATGGGAATATAAATGTATGCTAGATTTAAGATAAGTTAAAAAATTTGTAAATTGATGGATATATTTTGTTTGGTCGCAACACGAATGTGAGGCACTGTCAAATTACAATTCCAATCAAAACGGTTGTGATTACAATAACTAAATTATTGCAGATGTGATGCACTTATTAAGAAAAACAATTAACATCTTTATGAAAAGAATTTTAGATGAAATTAATGTATTAAATACTTATATATTCTCAAAATAAAATTATAGAATCCATAATTGAGTAGTATTTAATTAAATAATTTTTAATTTGAATGGTATAATGAATATGCCATGGAATAAATTGAAAACTACAAAAGAGTTGCACCCATATAATAATAAAATTTAATGAGAGAGTAATATAGAGTTTGATGTTAGTTAAAAAGCAAATTTTTTACTTTTTATTTACAAAATATGTAAAAAGACATGAGGAATTGACCGTAAAGCGAATTTAATGAGATACTTATATAATTCTCAAAAATAAATTAATGTAAAGCGAATTTAATGTATAGAATTCTCAAAATAAAATTAATGACCGTAAAGCGAAAATTAGAGCTCAAGAGTCTACATTAGAAATAGTAGAGATAAATAATGATAATGGTGATAATAAAACACAACTTAAACTTTAGAAAATATAATAGGTTGAATCTAATAAAATATCTTATAGTTGTAGGAGTGCATGAGTAGTTGGACTAAATAGAGATTACTATATCTTGGAATCCTGAATGATGATGATGTTAAAAACAGATGGTTAGGATCAATTTCGGAAGCATTAGGAGAATATGACTGAGTTCTTCCCCTAACTCCGATGTTTGTTAGACAAGAAGAGATGCTCTTCAGGCTCAGTATGCTCTTCTTTGGAAGGAGTTAAGAATGGAGCACTGTTTAGACTGTTTAAACACTAGTTTAAGGGCCCACACCTCTGTGATTGGAGGAGATGAAACATCTTCATGATTCTCTATTAACAATGCACTGAACTCGTGATTTGGACCTCATTCTCTTATTCCGTACACTTATTTCCTCCACGTTGTTTCTTTGCTTACTGTGCACAGACATGGAAGAATTTGGTCGGTACCAAGCGTCGCTGTTGGAGTTTTGTAACATAAAACTCATTTTGTGAAGGAAATTAACTCATTTTGTGAAGAAAATTTAGTCTCATATTGGATAGGTCAAAAGAGATTGAGTGGTATAAATACCAACTCCTCTGTAGTCTATTCTTATGAGTGTTGGGTGATGGACCACCTTGCCACACGCATACACATGTGCCGAATTAGGCGGGTTCGGGAGACGCGCGCCAACGACCTACGAATACGAATCAGCTAGTCCCGTGACCTGCTACATTTTGGACTTTATTTTTTATTCTTCGGAGCTTTGCAATACTGGAATGTGGACTCGAGAGTTCGAATTCGGAATAATATTTGAAGCTGTTCTTGGTGATGTGTACTCGGAATGACAACTGGTCCCCGAGTGGCCTCAGAGATTTGATTTTCCCGAGTGGCCTCGGAGCTACATCTTGATCTCGGGAACAATGCGGCAACGGAGTGTCTCGCAGTGACAGTTTGTACTCGGGACTCTTCTTCAGAGAAACAATTCAAATTTACACGTAACTTTAGCAATCAGTTGCTAACATTCTTTAAATGTGATTAATCAATCAGCGGTTAATTAATCGGGTCTACAGAAGATTAAATGGATCACCAGTTAACTAATTGGATCTAAATCTTTGACCAGATAAAAATATTTTCTGGAAAAGTTCTTTTACAGAGCCTATAAATTCACCTTTTGCAGAGTGCAGAAGACATAATTGAGATACTGCTGCCTCTCTCTCTTCTGAAATTTCTTCTCTTTCAAAGTTTTTTATTCTCTACTGGTTCCCTGAAAGTTTAAGAAGAATTTGCAAAGCCATCTTAAATTCCGTGCCGACGAGAAGGAGGTCGCCTGACCGAGGGTCATTATATCTCTGGAATGCTGCGAAGCCCTGCATAAGAGAGAGAGAATTTAATTCTTGAGACAGTGCCTAGCATACCTCGATCATCAGGCTAAACTCTTTTCTCTTTGTTTTACTTACTGTGATTTTGAACTGTTAATCTGATATTGTTTTTAATTTAGTAGCTTCAGTTCTATTATTTTCCATCATTCTAAGAATCAAATAGTGTATATCATGATGAATGATCTGTTTATGCTACTTGATATTTATAACCTTTCAGAGAAATATCTTATTATGCGAACTAATAATAATATGTGATATGATAACTCTGTCTACATACTTAATGCTATTCTGAAAACTGTCATCATGTTATGCACTTATATTATGGTATCTATATTATCTATTAATCATGTTATCTATATCATATTGTCAAAGAGATGTAAAATACTTTGGTTTGATATATGCTAACATTTTCAATATTAGTATCAATGATCTTAAATTAGTATTATTCTCTATTTGGTATCCTTATTGCAAAATGATTTTAGTGTTTATCTAAAAATTTGATTTTTATCTTTAATTGGTATCAATATTTTTCTATTGGTATCAATATGTTTATCAAAAATTTTAAATTGGTATAAAAAAAAAAAACTTAAGTTTTGATCTTTAAGATTTGATGATATGACAATTGATTGTTTTTTTTCCTTAGCCCCTTTGCTGATGAATTGACAAAAAGGGGAAGAGATATTTGAGTTTATGTATGCATATATGCATGTTTATATCTTGTTTATGCATATATTATTTATTGGTTGTTTCCTAACCTTTTTTGATGTATGACAAAAAGGGGAGAAGTATTGGAGGTTTCATGTTTTGGTTTCATGTTTTATACATGTTCATATTTTGTACATGTTTATCTCATATATGTAGGTTTCATGTTTTGTACATGTTCATATATGTATATGTTTTCATGTTTTATACTTGATAAAATAGAGCATCATTTGAGGGGGAGCTTTTACCTCCCTCCTATATTTTGTTTTACAGCTTTTATGTTTTGTCATCATCAAAAAGGGGGAGATTGTTGGCCCAAAGGTTACAATCTCCGGGTTATGTGTTTTGATGATAACAAACCATATAAAAGTTATTTGATACTAATAGAAGTTAAAGAATGAATTTCAGGTTGATACAGGCATTGATGGGTCAAGAGTTCTCAAGCATGAGATATTAGGGTTTAGCTCAAACGTTGTTCAACATCAACTATCAGAGACTCCTGCTTGTAGACTCATATAATTTGTTTTGTTAAAGAATAGTATATATGTTTGAAGCTCAAATACACACACACACAAAATTCAATACATTTGGTTTTGGTTTAACCGGTTTTGAATTTCAAGTATATATATCGGGTTTTGGATTTGAACCAGTTTTAGTTCTGCTGATCTGCTAGACACCTTTTTACATTTCTTGTCATAACTTTTTATTCTTATATTCAAATAAGATGATTTAACTTGCATTTTAAAGATAACTTTCAGATCTAAATATATTATTCAATAATCATTTTTAGATTCAAATTTTAAAGATGTCAAATATTTGGTTGAACTCTATTCTTGTTCTGAAAACAGCTTACAGTTTCTGATTTGACACCTGTCAGTGTTTTATTGATAACTTTCTAATAAAAACTGATATTGAGTTGATTTCAGTTGCATTAAAAATAAGACTTAAATATCTACAAATTATTCTTATATACCTAATTCTGAATTCGGACGTTTACATCCTGAAAAATATGCTCAAAGTTGACCAATCTGCCAGATTTGCAGTAATGGCTAATTTTCTGAAGGCTGATTTTTAACATGTTTTTAAAACGTGTTTAAAGTTTTAAAAAAACGTGGTTATCTGTATTAGAGGGTCAATTTCTTCCTCTTTTATTCAAGTAAAAGTTTTCTATGTTTACTCTTCCTAAATCCTATATAAAGGGGTCATTAGGGTAGAGTTTTTCACAACAACAAATTCAAAGATCAAAAGTTTTGAGTTTTCTTGAGAAAGAGCTTTTGTTTAAGTTTTGGGCTATTATTTTCAAAAGTTTTCTGAAAGTTTTTTGTTCTTAAAATCTCTCTTCTGTTTTTATATCACTTACAAAACCTTGAGCTTCAATCTTATATATTATTCTTTAGGGTTTTTGTAAAAAAAGTTTTCAAGAGAGAGTTTGTGGTCTTTTGATCATCCAGTGATTATTTTATTTGTGGCTCCACTACCTCTGGACTAGAGGAGTGTGATTGAGGAGTTGGGTACTCCCTAATGGTTGTAATCCTTTGTGAAAATTCTAGTGGATCGGAAATCCTTCTGGGTGAAGGCGGGGACGTAGAGCTGGGTGCTCGAACCTCGAAATAAAAATCAGTGTTTGCGATTGGTTTATTTGCTTTATTTACTTGCTTTATATTCATTGCTATATTGTCGATCAATACTCATACAACAAGATTGCATTGCACACCTCAAACTCTTATCTAGAGGAATCACGAGGAAGGAGTTCAGAGCCCTTCACGGGGTATTCGGCTTCTAGTCTTGTTTTGGGTGATCGTTGCATCATCTCATTTTTTTTAAATTTGTGCATTGATTAGCATTATCACCTATTCACCCCCCCCCCCCCCCCTCTAGGTGATTTCATCGCCGACATCCACCTGTCTACAAAACAACAATTCAGTCAAGTATAAGTAGATCTACTACTCCCACAAGGAGGACTTTTGGCACTTTTTGGATCCCTCGTACATCTATACAACCTTAATCCGAAAAGCTAAATGCTGTTTTCACCACAGACACATCTCCTACACAGTAATTCCTATAACTTGAGAATTATAATAAAATTTCTCATCCCTCCCGTGGTTTTTTCTCAATTAAGAATTTTTCATGTAAAATCTTGTTTTCTTTTGTGTTGTGTTTTATTTACACACATTTAATCCTCGCTCACATTCTCAGCTGCGGTGAGAATTGACCTCCAATCACTTGTAACGAAAAATCTCTACCATAATGCTGAAAGAGTGAAAATAACTTACGAAAATCTCAATTTTCAAAGAAAGAGGTGTAACTCAAATTTCAACACTGCAATTTATCTTGTAGAAAGTCGAGAAATTAAATCAGAAATCATGTCCCAGCAATATTAATGACGTATTCATTTTTCAAACCACAATCAAACTATATTGAAACCGTACAGATATCAATAGGGGTTGCGCTCACTTTTCACTATCTCTTCGCGAGACACTTGATTCACCACAAACTCTGCCATTTTAAGAGAACTATAATTTGGATTCAGTTCCCATTGCAAATTTCCACCATGCTCAGAACTTCACACTCTTCAGCTACTCGAGGATTTCACATATTTGGGAGCCCAAAAAAAAAGTTGGTCATCCATCACCACATTAACGTAACATAGAAAATGACATCAGTAAGACAGTCCTGTTCAAGCCTCTGTAACTTCTATACAGATGGTTCCAATGAAAATACCATGTTCTCTATAAATAATGCGACCGAACGATAGAGAACCCGTTAGGCCTGAGTTTCCACGTTCACGTGTTGGGGCTGTACTCCGACATCCCTACACCTGCATCGTTCTGGTGCTTCACCCAGCCTCCAGTATCTGCCTTGGCATAGCTCCAGTAGAATAATAGGAGTGACACCAGTGAAACCAGCACCATTGCAGCTGCTGCCGCGAACACCCCTTTCCGAAGTGCTGCACATGATGACAGGTCCTTCTCGACATAGTAGCCGACATACTTGGTGTGGTAAGCATTTCTCGCTGATCCTGCTATCAGACAAGCTTCTGCCACCAAAAAGCTCAACCTGTTCATCATTATGAAGATGTTAGATCGCTTGCTAACATTTTATGTTCCAAGTTAAACAGCATACTGTATTGCAGGACATGCAGGCCTGAGCAGAAAAATATACAGTATCAATATCTTCTGAGACTAAGCATTAAAATATTTCTTACAATATGTAATGTATCGTGCACCCCAAGAAATTCAGACTTGTAAAATAACAACCCAGCTATGATTCAAAGACACGGACACGAGTGTCTCATTCCGGCAGAGACATGGGGCTTTGGACACAGCAACCGTTCAAAATCTAGACATAAGGACACAACTAAATATGCAAGTTTCTTCTGAATATATGCATATTTGACCAAGACTTATACGAATTGGGTCAATTTTTGGGTGGGAGAAGTGTCCTGCATGTTATTGCAACCCAGATGTTGTTTAGGACTGACTGACTCTAGACTTGTAGGATAAATATATCTACTCTTCTGTGTGTTTACAAGGAAGAAACATGTCCAAAAAAAAATGACCAAACAATGTTGTTTTTCTAGTGAAAAGAAAATGCAATTTATCCTATTGCACTTCATCCAAGGATCTAATACAACATCGAGATCTCCAATACCAATGCTTTCCAAGTGATCGTAGTATTGTCTGAAGCCACTTAACAAGCTTGTCCGCGGTGCCGCAACCCATTTTCCCAAAGAACTAGGAATTATCAAGGACTCCCATAATGGCCTATAGTAGATAACAATCCATGATGCACTTTATAACATTTCATGCATAGCCACCCACAGGAGAAAAGTTGCACAAAGAATCAAAAACAGGTGCATGGGTTTATGAACGTCATATGAGTGTGACTACGATAATTAAAGTCGTCTGATACCATATTGTCACCCTAATGATGGACGGTAGAGACCTCCAAACCCACAAGTGATGTAATACGGGAAGGGGAAAAAGGAGGAGGGAAAAGTTGGGGTTTTAAGAGGATAAAGATAGGTTCGGGCTTCAGCACCCTGGAGATCTCTCTCCCACTCCGCACATGACCATGCAAAAAAAGCAAATCATCATGCTCAAATAAAAAGGGCTTAATTTAATTCATCATAGTCTAAATAAACCAATACAACTCATGGCCTTATATAGGCTCCTATAAAGAATACTTCCTCATCAAAACCGATGTGAGACTAAAAAATACACTAAATAAAATAAAACAACTTAAAAGAAGCCGACTAAAAATAACTAGAGCGATTCTCATCATTCTCCCCAGCTTAAAAGCATTCATCTCCGGTAAATGCAGTAAGCACGACCGGGTAGAACTGTATCACATCTCGCATCAATCAGGCCACGGTAGTGATCGGAAAAGTCGCACTGATGCATCATGTCTGAACAAAGATGATAAAGGTGGAACTAACTTCTGTAACAGATCGACCGCAGTCAGAGATAGCACGAGCAGAATAAATTTAGCAAAACAACCCAAATTAGCTATGCTGAAAACTGAACCACATACTAAGACGCCAAACTCTTGTGTGTTGGAAAGAGAGAGGATATCGTCGAGGAAGTCAACAAGGATCGTCGAGGAAGTCGACGAAGGAAGGAAACAGCAGAAAAAGCAGGTCAGCAGAAGCAGCAGCAGGAGAACGGTCGACCGGCCCGGTCGACTACTTGTTGTGCTCTGACAACAACCACAAGAGGAAGCCCTAGATCTTCAAAGCACGAAGAACAATTCCGAATAACAGCACAAATACCACAAACTCAGAGAAAGAACACGAAACAAAGATTAACGAGGTTCGGCCTTGTTGCCTACGTCCTCGGGGCAAGAAAGAGAGTTTCTATTGATTGAATTAATCAATTACAATTTTCTGCAGCACCTCTGAGTATCAAGAGAGCTACAATTTTTCCCTGGTACAGCAAACCCTAGAAATTCCGCCTTAAATACAAAAGATTTCTAATTCAGCAAAACAGCACGCAACCCGACTGTCGGTCGACCGACCCTATGCACCGGTCGACCAGGCCTAACCGAGAGTTAGGCACTTTCAGTCGGTCGACCGATCTCCTCCTGCGGTCGACCGGACCGGTCGACCGCTGATGCCATTGTGCATGTTGTGCACGTCGATCGACCGGACCGGTCGACCGAACTGCTGCTACTGCAGGTGGTCAACCAGCCCGGTCGACCGTTCTCCTGCTGCTGCTTCTGCTGACCTGCTTTTGCTGCTATTTCCTTCCTTCGTCGACTTCCTCGACGATCCTTGTCGACTTCCTCGACGATATCCTCTCTTTCCAACAATTCTCCACCTCGGTGAAGATTCTTCCAAATCTGAGCCGAACTGACCATCGACTCGAAAGTGGCTGCACCATTGTGGTTGCCTACGTACCCTGCCCAAGGGATCAAGGCATCCGTAGTTCATCCAAATGAGCTTCAACAAGCTCAAGCTACCTGAAGGACGTGGAGCAAAGCCTTGCAATGTGCGAACTTGACTCCTGACACCACCTTAGTAAGCATGTCGGCGGGATTCTCCGATGTGTGAATCTTCAGCAGTTCGATATCACCCTCTTCTAGAATCTCCCGAACAAAATGAAACCTGACGTCGATGTGATTTGTCCGTGCATGATAAACCTGGTTCTTGGCTAAGTAAATAGCGCTCATACTGTCACAGTTAATCTTCATCAGATCATGTTCCACTCCCAAGTCATCAAGCAAGCCTTGAAGCAAGATTGCCTCCTTCATAGCCTCCGTCATGGCCATATACTCGACCTCTGTGGTAGAAAATGCGATGGTAGACTGCAGTGTGGAGCGCCAACTCACCGATGCTTGAGAGAATGTGAAGACATACCCTGTTGTAGACCGGCGCTTGTCAAGGTCACCTGCATAGTTGAAATCAACATATCCGATACAATCTTGCTTCCCCGTGGAGTCCTCAAATACCAGACCTACATCAATGGTTTCTTTGATGTACCTCAAGATCCACTTCACTGCCTCCCAATGACCATGTCTTGGATCATGCATATATCTACTGACCATGGAGACAGCTTGTGATAGATTTGGTCTCGTACACACCATAGCATACATAAGACTACCGACTGCGTTAGCATATGGAACGTGAGTCATATACTCACGTTCTTGAACACTCTTCGGAGACATCTTAGCAGATAGCTTGAAATGAGGAGCCATAGGTGTACTTACAGACTTCGTATCCTTGCCGATGTTGAACCTCTGTAGTACCTTCTGTAAATACCCCTTCTGAGTCAAGCTCACCCTGCCAATCCTTCGGTCTCTTATGATTTCCATGTCTAACACCTTCCTAGCTTCACCAAGGTCCTTCATCTCAAACTCTGAAGATAGATCCATCTTCAGTGCATCAATCGCAGATCTCGACCTCGAAGCAATCAGCATATCATCTACATACAGAAGTAGATAGATATACTCCCCTGTCGGTAGCTTGTTATAGTACACACATGGGTCATAGTGGCTGCGTGTTTACTTCTTCCCTCTGATGAAGCTGTCGAACCGCTTGTACCACTGTCTTGGAGACTGCTTCAGTCCATACAACAACTTCTTCAGCTTACACACCATTTCTTCCTTCCCTGCAGTCTTGAAGCCTGTTGGCTGAGTCATGTAGATTTCTTCCTCTAGATCGCTGTGGAGAAAGGCGGTCTTTACATCGAGTTGATCAAAGTCCAACTCGTACTGTGCCACCAAAGCCAATAAAATACGAATTGACTAATGCTTTACAAAAGGAGAGAATACCTCATTGTAGTCAATTTCTTCCCTCTGAGCATAGCCTTTAGCTACCAACCTGGCCTTGTAGCGCACTGAATCTTCTTTGAGAGATCCCTGCTTCTTAGCATACACCCACTTACACCCTATAGCCTTCTTCCCTTTGGGCAACCTAGTGAGTTCCCAAGTGTCGTGCTTGTAGAGAGACTTCATCTCTTCATTTATGGCTTCTTTCCACATCTTCGATTCCGAACTGATCTCAGCTTCTCTGAAGGTGGACGGGATAGCCTCCTCAATGACCGGAAGTGCATACGCCACGACCATATCTGTAGTGAGCCAACCTGGTCTCCTAGTGTTTCTTCTTGGTCTTTCAACTATAGTAGAGTCAGGAATATTACCTATGACCTGTTCTTGACCCTCTTCATCTTCAGCATCTTCTTCAACTGCTTGATCACTGCCCTGTGTCACCCTAGGTATGATCCTCACCGATGCTGAATTCTCTAGAGATGGTGGATTTGCATCAATCTCCACCTGCTGCGATACCTCCTTGGTCTTGCTAGTCTCCACCTGCTGAGAGACCTTAGGCTTCATCATAGAAGCCTCATCAAAAGTGACATCCCTGCTGAGAAGAAACTTCATGTCCGTTGGATCTCAGATCTTGAACCCTTTGATTCCTCGCTTGAAACCGACGAACACATCCTTCTTTGCTCTTGGGTCTAACTTATCATCTTTGACATGATAATAGGCTGGACAACCAAACACCCGTAGCAAATCATAGTCAGCAGCTGTTTTTCCCGACCAAGCCTCGAGAGGATTTTTTCCCCCTATCGCAGACGACGGCAACCCAACCTATTCACAAGGTAGCATGCATATGCCAAAGCCTCAGCCCAGAACTTTTTTGATAAACCGGCATTGGACAACATACACCGGACCTTCTCTAGGAAAGTCCTATTCATCCTCTCCGCTACCCCATTCTGTTGCGGTGTCTCTCTTACCGTGAAGTGCCTTTCTATGCCCTCTCATCAAGACATAGCTGTAGGAAAGGATCGGATTTGTATTCTCCTCCATTATCTGAACGGAGGACCTTGATTTTCCTTCCCGTACTTCTCTCCAAGTTCTCCTTCCACTTCACGAACAGTTCTAGGACTTCTCCTTTGTGTCGCATGGTATATACCCAGCAGCGCCTAGAATAGTCATCAATAAACGACACAAAGTAATGGTTACCTCCAATTGATGCAGTCTTGGTAGGTCCCCAAACATCAGTGTGAACATAGTCAAGAATCCCCTTGGTGCAATGTGTTGCTGTGCCGAACTTCACCTTGGTCTTCTTCCCGATGATACGGTGTTCACAGAATTCCATCTTGCAGGTTCCGGCACCCTTCAATAACCCTTGCCTTGCAAGAGTTTGCAATGACTTCTCTCCTGCATGTCCCAGCCTCATGTGCCCCAGCCTGGTTGAGTCTTCATCTGAACTGGTAGAAGCCGTCACTTGCCCTGTCACAGTACTACCCTTCAAGTAGTATAGATTGTTCCGGCGATCGGCCTTCAATACCACCATCGAACCTTTTGTCATCCTAAGGAATCCTTCCTTAATCGACACCACAAGGCCCAACGACTCCAAAGCTCCAACAGAAATCAGGTTTCTCTTCAACTGAGGTACATACCTCACTTCCTTCAGCTCCCTTACCATCCCATCAAACATTTTAATTTGGATTGTGCCTACACCCTCCATGATGCATGGATGATCATCGCCCATAACGACTGAACACCCCTCCAGCTTCTCAAAGCTAGAAAACCAATCCCGATTAGGGCATACATGGTATGTAGCACCTGTATCCAAGATCCACTCATTATCTCCTGAGTAGCCTACGATGGGAGTAGTGACTGAGAATGAGAACACCGACGAGTCTGAGTCCGATCCATCTGCCTGTGGGTTACTGCTCTGAGTACTAACCACCTTTACAAGATTTGCCTCAGACTTCGACTCCTTCCCTTTGAACTTCGGACAGTCCACTTTCCAGTGCCCTATTTCTCTACAGAAGGCACACTGGTTCTTCTTTAGATCCCTAAAACCCGGCCTGGACTTTGATCTTCCTCTTTCCTCTTTACCCTTCCTTGATGAACCACTGCCTCTTACTGCCAGTGTCTCTGCCGATGAGCTTGACTGAGAAGGATGTCTCTCCTTTCTCCTCGTCTCATAGTTTGCTAAAGCAGACGACACTTCATGATAGTCCAGAGTCTGTCTACCATTGATAAAGGTTAATGTGAATGTCTCATACTCCTCCGCCGGAAGTGAGTTCAGGAGGATTACAGCCTTTTCCTCATCTAACTTGACATCCACGTTCACCAAATCTGTAAGAAACTTCGTGTAGCGGTTTATGTGTTCATTCACGGAGCTCCCCTTCTTCATCTGAAACCCGTACAACTTACTCTTCAGCTGCAATCTTGATTCGATACTCTTGGTCAGATATTTCTTCTCAAGGGTCTCTCACAAATGCTTCGCAGACGTCTCGTGTAACACAAGATATTTGATGTCTTGTGTTAGACACGAACGAATCAAGCCACACGCAGACCTGTTCATCTTCTCTCACTCTTCATCAGTGGTTGTGCTTCGCTTCTTCTCCAGAAGTAGAGTATCCTCGAGATTCGATGCATTTAGGGCATCCATAACCTCACATCTCCACATCCCAAAATTATTTGTGCCATTAAACTTCACCACGTCAATCCTCGGATGAGGATTCATGATCCTAACTGAAGTACTTTCTTCTGCCATCTAATTGGATCCTCTATGTATGCGGAAAACCAACTGGAAATAGATACACAACTTCGATAAAAATCAGATTTTTACCTTCTTCACGAAACCCTAGATTGAGTTTCTGACTGGATCTACTCCACTAATAATTCCTTGAGCACTTCTTGCGTTGTTCTGAGATCGATACACGATCCCACGAACAAGACTACTGCTGATCTGAGATCGACACACGATCTCCACCGAATTAGCTCCCGATGCCCTCCGAATCTCCAGAAAAAATCCCAAGCGAAACCTGAGAAGCTCTGATACCACTTGTTGTGCTCTGACAATAACCACAAGAGGAAGCCCTAGATCTCCAAAGCACGAAGAACAATTCCAAATAACAGCACAAATACCACAAACTCAGAGAAAGAACACGAAACAAAGATTAACGAGGTTCAGTCTTGTTGCCTACGTCCTCGGGGCAAGGAAAGAGAGTTTCCATTGATTGGATTAATCAATTACAAATTTCTGCAGCACCTCTGAGTATCAAGAGAGCTACAATTTTTCCCTGGTACAGCAAACCCTAGAAATTCCGCCTTAAATACAAAAGATTTCTAATTCAGCAAAACAGCCCGCAACCCGACTGTCGGTCGACCGACCCTATGCAGCAATCGACCGGGCCGGTCGACCGGGCCTAACCGAGAGTTAAGCACTTTCAGTCGGTTGACCGGGCGATCGACCGATCTCCTCCTGCGGTCGACCGGACCGGTCGACCGCTGATGCCTTGTGCATGTTGTGCACGTCGGTCGACCGAACTGCTGCTACTGCGGGCGATCGACCGGGCCGGTCGACCGTTCTCCTGCTGCTGCTTCTGCTGACCTGCTTTTGCTGCTGTTTCCTTCCTTCGTCGACTTCCTCGACGATCCTTGTCGACTTCCTCGACGATATCCTATCTCTTTCCAACATTGTGAACTGCCTCATTTAGAAAGATCTGTTACGGGTCATACACATCAGGCGACCTCAAGGATAAAGGAGCCCTAATAGCTGGCGAAGGTGACAATAACTCTATAATAGGCTCTGTCAGAAGATCTACAGGGGTCTCCATATAAGACTTTCACTTTTGGTTCTGGATCCGACTCATCAACAACTTCGAGATCAGACTCCGACTCATCAACAATTACTGACTCTGGCTCAGGCTCTGGCTCAGCCTCGTCAACAACTTCTGCTTCTCTAACATCATCACTAGGGATGTTGATATATCGACTCTCGCCTCCTGACTATCCTCTTTAATGTGGAATTACAATCCCGAGCTAGTATGAGGATAAGGTCAAGTTTTTCTAGCATGTGGTCGACGTTCTCTTCCATGTCGGCTAGTGCAGAAGGAGGTGGTAGCAAAGGACTAGAAGGAAGGTGGGTAAACATGTTGTTGTCGGCGAGGTCATCAAAGCTACGGTGACGAGAAGTTGCAACGACGAGGGTACGAGTATGATGAAGGTAAGATCTCGATCGGTGGCAATGAGATCTAGCAAGATAAGGACAATGACGAAGGAAAGGGGATGACGCTGATGCTGCGGGGGAGGGAGTGTTGCCGTGGCGGTCGCAATATGTTGAAGTGGAGCTCTCATCGACGAAGATCTGTGCTCAGCGAAAGTGTGGAGGAATTGATGGCAAGGGGAGGTGGAGGCGGAAACCCTAGATGGGTTTTGGGGAGAGGGATCTAGTGCTTTGGCATGATTACTGTTCATGTGAACAGTAATCGTATGATTACTGTTAATAGAACACTACTTTTTTTTGAGAAACCCTAGATGGGTATTGGGGAGAGTAATCACGACAGTAATCACGTGATTACTGTTCACGGAACAATAACTTTTTTTTAGATAAAAACTTGAGGAGAGGAAGATAGAGAGACAGATCTAGGGTTTTGTGGAGGCGGCTAGGTTTTTTTTGGAGGGGAAGATTTTTTGTGGAGGGAGAAAATATCAGAAATTTTAGCTCTGATACCAAACTAATGTAATACGGGAAGGGGAAAAAGAAGAAAGAGGGAAGAAATTAAAGTTTTGAGGGTATAAAGATAAGTTAGGGCTCAACACCCGCGAGGTCTCTCCCCCACTCCGCACATCACCATGCACAGATTCATTTTTGGAAAGCAAATCACCATGCTACAATAAAGAGGTCTTAATTTAATTCATCATAGTCTAAATAAACCAATACAACCCTTAGCCTTAAATAGGCTCCTACAAAAAAGACTACCCCATCATAACCAATGTGGGACTAAAAAATATAATAAATAAAATAAAACAACTTAAAAGAAGCCTACTAAACAATAATTAGACCGATTCCCATCAACATATCTTTGAAGTAACTCCTTCCCTAATTTAAAATTCTCATCCACGAAGGTTTTGTTACTGAGAGCTCTGTTCTGCTATTTTTCTGGTTATATTGCTTTCGATGTTGGATGGCGACAAAGTTCATTCACTGTTTTAATGGTAGATGTGTTATCTGAAAAACTACCATTAAGAAGCCCTCAGCAAAGAACAACTTGAAGGAATCATGTGGCATCTCAGACAGTAAAGTACTTAATCTGAAAACAATTGTTGTTTAAAGTCCAGTTCGGCAATAAAGATTCAATCAGTTCATATGAATCCCTTGTTATAAAAACATGAGAACTAATACAAACCGCAACAGAAAACAATCCAAGCAAGACAAGCGTAGTTAGGTGGTTCAACAATTTTCCTAGGGAGGTCCACAAGGGGAGGAGGTAATCTCTAATGCTCTAGCAAGAACTACAAGAGGTTGGCTACCGACTTCTTTCCTTGGCATCTCTTACCTTCCTCAAAAGAGTACAAGATCTCTCACCTGTCGAGCTTCTCAACCACGAGATAAAAGAATTGAAGAAGAAGACAGCATTCTCATTTTTCGTTTTAAAATGTGGATAAAAGGTTTTTATTTTCCTCTGACCCCTTGAGCACGGGAAGCTCGGAGTGACCATCACACAATAAAGCAACATTTCATTCAATTATCTTGCTTATTCTTAGCTCCAAAATTTTATTGTGCATGGTTGAACAAAGGGACTCTTGGCGTATGCTCATTTATGTACTAGAGGCATTTCAATAAGCCAACCATAGTATGCTCACTAATAAGGAGCAGTCAGAATGCTTTAGCATCAGAATGATACAATGCTCAAAGAAACCAATATCCAGCTTACATAGATTTGATAATAAGCTTGTTTGAAAAGATACGAATACGACGACCCCGCCCAAGTTTAAGAAAGCTAGTTTCATAACGATGCACTCCTATGCTTTTCCTATCGCTCAAAAATATCTAAAAAACAATGTAGTTGTCCACTATTTTAAATAACATATGATGTGTACATTTTTCTGTGTAGTGTAGCTACGCTAAGGTGGTGCAATTTTTTTTTCTTAATACTCATGGGTAATAAAGTCCCTTCCACTAAACAAAAACTCTTTAAGTTGTGGTGAGGGTTGAGGGTATTATATTTATATTCTAACACATCCCCGCACGTCATGCGCCTTTTTTATGGGCCAAAAGCAGTTTTTTTATTTTTTAAATTTGCTTTCTAATTGTGTGCTTATGGGAACTGAACTTGGATGACTCCAATATCATATTATAGTCCCTTCCACTACATTAAAACTCCGAAGTTGTGGTAAGGGTTAAGGGTATTATATTTATATTCCAACGATGGAGGGTTTTCTTAACATGCCTAAATCAACGAGCTAGAGCTTTCTTTTCTCTCAAGTGAAGAAGCCTGTCTTTAGTGGTCAAAGATTGCAAATGAAACCTCAATGACTCATTGATGAGTATTAAATCTTTGACAGCAACCCTCTTTGACATTGATCTATGCATGTGAGCCTCAATGGACACTAGTGAGACCGGTCCTCATCGACTACTTTCTACTTCCATATTCCTCCATTCGCAACAACTTACAACGATGAGGTGAACCATAGGTGAGTTTTGCATGTTGGATGTTGGATAAGTGTAACGGAAATTTGATTATTAAGGGGTGAGTTTTATAGATTGACTCTCTTTTTTTTTTTTCCCCTCCTATTCTTAATTTCTTATATAAGTTGTGTGGTTTTAGTGTTGTTTGTATATATTAAAATATTTGTGGTGGCTGTTTTAAGATTTTTTAATACATTTAGAATTTTTCTACTTATTATTTCTGTTTAGAATTATTTTATATGTTTGTAAATAAAACAATAAAAACCCATGTAGCTTCCACTTAATGAGACGCTATTTACGCTTTAAGTTATGAGCAAGTGGAGTGCTACACTTTATGCTATCACTATTTTCAACATTAGTGCTAGCATGGCATTACGACCTCAACTGCCTTTTCAGGCATATCTCCACCTATAAAGCCTATTCCTATCTCCATGTGAGATCTACAGAATAAGTCCAACTGCTTCCCTTCAATTTTTTTTATCCTTTTATACACAACGATTTTTGTGAAATTGCTTTATTTTCAAGAAAGAGATGATGGTCAAGAAGATCCATTTGAAGTGGAGAAGAAAGAAGAGCTTAAAGAAGAAGCAAATCCACAGAATATAGTGGCAGTCGATAGGCATGTCGACTGCATCTAGTAGGCTATTGACAAAACCTGTCGATAGCAAGATACCGAGAAGAGAAGATAGTTCAGTCTGTCGACAGGCCATATCGGCTGTCGACAGCTGACTCACCTGTCGACAGGCCTGAGAAGGCTATCGACAGCCAGAGATAGAATCAAATTCTATTTCCTTTTCTGGCACGATCAAGTTTCTCTTATCTGGTGGATTCCAAATAGAACTCAATTTTTATTCTATGAAGATTTGTTTCTAAAGATTGAAGGTGTCTAGAATTCTTTTAGATCAAGAAGACCAACTCCTAATTAGATTGATCAAATTCTTCAAG
Organism: Agave tequilana; assembly: GCA_038442645.1. Classification (NCBI taxonomy): domain Eukaryota; kingdom Viridiplantae; phylum Streptophyta; class Magnoliopsida; order Asparagales; family Asparagaceae; genus Agave; species Agave tequilana. The sequence continues at coordinate 229,341 of JAVJIF010005662.1, forward strand.
AATTTGACGGGCCAAGATCATCTCATAATCCAAATAGGAGTTGTATTGTAAAATTCTATATATAAAGATTGTAGTCCAGTAGGTTGAAGTATAGAGAAAAGATAGAAAACACCAAGGAAGCCAAGAAAGAAAAGCAAAGTGAAGGTGCATTGAGAGGAGGTATACTCTTTTAATCTAAATCTAGATTTAAAGAAAAGATGAACTCTCTTATGGGATTAAGAGGAAGGTTCGATCTCTTTGTATCAAGTTTATTAATAAAACTCTTTAAAGTCCTCTCCCCATGGACATAGACCAAAATTGGGTCGAACCACGTTAAATCCTCATGTTCTTTATTATTATTCTTTTATCTACATATTGCTAGTTTGCTTTACAATCATTTTTCCTTTTGCAAGTACTATCATATCATCACAAGTTTTTTCGCTATGCACAACAATTAGTATCAAGGAGCGCTAGTTGTATCAACAATTGGTATTAGAGCCTAAAGGTTGTCGAAGAAAGGCGAATGTCGAAGATAGGAATTTCTACGAGCAAGTTCGAGGTCAGGAAATTCAAAGGCAAAGGAAACTTTAGTTTATAGTAAAAGAGATTAAAACGTTGCTGGTGCAACAAAGTCTTCACAGGACCTTACAGGAAAAGTCAACAAAACCTGCAGGTACGTCAAATGAGGATTGGGAGGAGATGGATCTAAAGGCGGCAAGCACGATCCAGTTGTCTCACAGACGAGATTATATACAACGTGATGAATGAAGAAACGACTAGGGGATTGTAGTCAAGGTTAGAGACGTATCTGACAAAAAGCCTTTCCAACAAGTTGTATCTCAATAAATAATTGTATGGCTACGCATGAAGGAAGGAACAGCAGAGTTGGAGCATCTAAACTTTTTCAATAAGATCATCAACGAGCTTCTAACTGTTGATGTCAAGATCGACGAGGAGGACAAGTCATTGATACTTCTTAATTCGCTTTCACAGTCATACGATCACATCGTCACCACCATGCTCTACGGTAAAAAAAACTCTAATCTTAGAGGAAGTCACATCAACTCTCTTATCTAATGAGATCAGAAAAAGACCAAATCAAGAAGAGCAAGAAGGATCGGGTTTAGTGGTCACGGGAAGAAAAAGAAAGAAGGAAGAAAGGGTCGGGCTCGTCAAAGGCGTATCACTTTTGTCACAGGGAAGGTCATTGGAAGAATAACTGCAAGCATCGGCGAGAGTAATTGAAGAGTAAACAAGCTACTGAGGCAGACGTAACAATGAATGGTGGAGATGGCACTGAAGTATTAATTGCTTTCTACGAAAAAAATACTTCTCAAGGTATAAGTTGGATATTTGATTCGGGTAGTACGGTTCTTATGTGCTCCCATAAAGAGATGTTTAACTCCTTAGTTGGAAAGGAGGAAAGGACTATCATAATGATAGATGGCTCGACTTGCGAGGTAATCACCGCTGGGACAGTCAAGGTTACAGAAAGAGATGAGATGGTACGTGCCCTAGAGGTGGTCTAGTATGTCCCGAAGATACGACACAATCATATATCCATAGGGGCGCTCGACGAAGAAGGATGCCAAATCCAAATGCAACAAGGCATCATTATAGATAGCCAAGATGACAGGCTAACCCTGAAAAAAGAGAAGTGTGGAAGGTTATACAAGCTGAAGGAACACTCAGTTCGGGTAGAGTTTCAAGGATAAGCTTGAGAGGGGCTCATCGCGAGGTAGAGCTTCAAGAAAGACTATAACGGGACATGAACTGAGTCAAAGTGTTGCGAGATGAAGAACATGTGCATTCAGGTAAGGCCCGAGATGGCCCAAGTCATGGCGGTAATCAGCCAAAGGCCCCGAGGAGAAGGGGCAAGTACTAAAGGCCTCAAGGTACAATTATAATCAAGGAAAGAATCAAAGTACAATTCCAAAATCTTAAGGTATTTTGTTAAAGGCTTGGAAAAAAAGTCAAGGAAAAGATTGTTGTGAAATTGCCTAGTTTTCAAGGAGATGATGGTCAAGAAGATCCAGTTAAAGTCGGAAAGAAAGAAGAGCTTAAAGAAGAAACAAATCCAGAAAATATAGTGGTATTGATTGCACCCAGTAGGTTGTCGACAAGACGTGTCGACAGCAACATACAGAGAAAAGAAGAGAGCTCAGTCTGTAAAACCATATCATCTGCCGACAGCTGACTCACCTGTCGACAGGCCTAAGAAGGTTGTCAACAATCAGAATCAGATTCTGTTTCCTTTTCTGTCACGTCAAGTTTCTCTTTTCTAGTGAATTCCGAATAGAACTCAATTTCTATTCTATGAAGATTTGTTTTTAAAGAATGAAGGGTCTAGAATTCCTCTAAATCAAGAAAACCAAGTCCTAATTGGATTGATCAAATTCTTCAAGCATCCGACAGGCAAGATCATCCCATAGTCCAAATAGGAGTTGTATTGTAAAATCCTATACATAAAGGTTGTAACCCAGTAGGTTGAAGTGTGGAGAAAGGTGGAGAACACCAAGGAAACCAAGAAAGAGAGGAGTAAGAGAAAGGTGCATATAGAGAAGGTATACTCATGTAATTTACGTCTAGATTTAAGGGAAATGTGAATACTCTTGTGAAATTAAGAAGAATGTTAGATCTCTTTGTATCAAGTTTATTAACAAAGCTCTCTCAAGTTCTCTCCCAGCAGACGTAGGCCAAGCTTGGACAGAATCACGTTAAATTCTCGTGTTGTTTAGTTATTACTCTTTTGTTTTGATATTGTTAATTTGCTTTATAATTAGTTTTCTTTTGCAAGTACTGACATATCGTTACAGGTTTTTCCGATGCGAACAACAATTCGTATCAAAGAGCGTCAGTTGCATCAATACAATCCTCACGCCCCTCTAACCTTTTCTTAGTGTTTAAAATTCATCAATAGGGGCTAACATTTCAAATACATTTAAAAGCAAAGTACAAAAAGGATTGCAATTTGAGGTTGCAAAGATGAGAAGAACAAACCGGGAAAATCCATATATTTGTAAGGGGAAAATGTGAGAATAAAAATTGAAGCTGAAAAGACAGAACCTTTTCTTACATCTCCTCCTCCTTTGATGATTTCTCAAGTTATTTCTACAAGCCAAGGGTAGATGTTTTTTTTTTAACTTTCACATTCATTCCATTCCCCCTCTTTATCGTGTGTTCTCAATTAATGTGTGTTTCTCACTACCGTAAAGGTACCAATTTTTTGTATCTTTTTAAGTTGGCAAGAATCATAGTTTGTTGTTTCACAGTTATCCTTCTTTGTGATAAGCTGATCTCCAATTGAGAAGAGAAATTTTCATTGACCTGTAAGTCACATTTTTTCCTTTTTAGTTTGCAAAAAATGAATGGCAACCACCCTATTACAAGTCACGTCATTTTTTAGGGCAGTTCCCATTCCACAGTATCATAGTGATGTAATCTAGTTGGTGAAAGAGTGCTTGAGATTGAGAAATGAAGCTTGGATGAAGGTCTGTTAATGCACAAAGTGTTATATGCCAGGAGCAAGGAAATGGACCAACACATGACGAATTATTTGACTACAAGGGTTATTTGCATAAGGTAGTGCAAATTTTCAAAGCCAGTGGCACCAAACTGAAAAATGACATACTATCTCTCTGTAAAGTGAGCGGAAAAAATCAGTATTTGTAGATAAATTTGATTTGCAGTTCCCTTTCCTTCATCTAGTTAACTTATAGATTATTAGGTCCTATTTGGCCTTAATTCTAGTTCATGGTTTGTACAGTCTTGTAATTCATTCTGAATTTGATTAATAAATTATTCAGTTTTCCCAATTTCTCTATGTTTTCTTTATCTTCTAGCAAAATCACTGTTACCGCATAAAATGTTCTGGCAAATTCACCGTTTCTTTATCTTCTAGCAATTTCTCTCAAATTCGACCAGTACTGGATGCAGGTGTGCATCATATAGTTGATAAGAGGTTGGCAATAATTATCGATCCTAAGCATCATCTTCTTTTTAGATTGACTAACAATAAGCAATTACACATTAACTTAATGAATTACCCCATGACTACAAAGAGTTTGAAATTGTTAGACAGAACAATATGCCGCCACCGCCACCGCCACCTGCTCACACTGACAGAAAAGAAAAACAATGAAGGACGACCAACAAGAATACACGAGTCAAGGTTCCTCCATACAAAATGAAATTGGAAACTGTTACTGCCAAGAAATGTCAGTACTCAATAGTAAATTGGTCTCCAGAGATGAGAATAACGTGTAATCATAATGGTGCATTATGATTCATGCGGATCCAGCTAACAACGCAATCACGTCAGGCTTTAACTACTGCCTACTATGATAAAAAAAAATATCTAACAGTACTTATAATAATCTAAACAACTTAATTAATCCATATAACGATTAATTAATAATTAAAAAGAAAGAAAGACAGTCTAAAGATCAACACTCACCAGGAAACGACAAACGCGGAAACAGCGCAGGCCCTGGAGGCACCGCCGCCCGTGATCTGGCGGCCGCAGCAGAGGCATCTCGTGACGCTGTTAACCAGCGCCTGGCTGACGAGGACCAGCCCAAACGCCGACAGCCCGTACGCCGTCGACGCATCGGAGTCGTACACGCAGTATGTGCGGTCGTCGTACTCATCCGGCACCACCGTCCCCTTTCAAAAGCCCAAAAATTTGAACAAAATTAACAAAACTAAAAAAAAAAAAAAAATCCGAACTTTATGAAGCGTGAAGAGAAAATTGGATGGAAGAGCTCAACTGTGCTCCGTCGTTTCTCGGCGCCGATGGCAAGGATGAAGGCCGTGAGGTGGAGGGAGCAGACCACGGCCACCACCGGAAGAGACATCGCCATTGATTTTCTCTCTCCTCTCTCTGATTTGGGTTTTTGTTTTGGTAATTGAGGAGTGAGCTTTCGCTGTAGGCTTTCTTTTATTTTCCCGCTTTTCTCTCTCTTTTTTTTTTTTGGTTCGCCTTTTGGTTTTTTTAGGACACTTTTTCACTGGAGAGTGGCGGTAGCGGCTGTTTACTTTTTTTCGGACAATCTTAATTAATTGAATAATTTTAAGTGTGTAATGATTGATGATAAGGTGCGGCCAGCTGTGCGTTGCTTATTAATTTTTTACCTCAAATTTATTAATACAATTTAATTTGCAATAGTAGATTTAATTTAATAATATTTATAATATTTAAATCACTGCTACAGTTAATTTTGTGGTGAACTTTTCCACTTACACTTTTACATAACAAACCAAACACCGTAAAACACAATATACTTTACCATTTACACTTTCACTTTATCAACCAAACACCGTAAAGTATAATATACTTTTCCATTTACACTTCACTTTATCTACTAAACACCGTAAAACACAATATATTTTCTCTGTTACAGTTCACTTTTTCCATTCTCATTTTACGACTTACGACTTGCGACGTTTTGTAACGAAACAAACAGGCCCTAAAGTCTATCCCCTCTCTAGTGTTTTCCTCTCACCTATTTTTTTTTCTATCACATATTTTTAATATTTTGTTTTATTTTATTTGTAATTTAAACTTTGTATCTATAAAAAGAAGTAAACAAAAAAAGAAAAAAATCCCAAAAAGACATTGTATCTATGTTTCTCGCTCTCTTCTCTCTCTTTCTGTCTCTCTTTCTTGGCAAATTTTCAAACCCTCACAAAAAAAAAAAAAAATTTAAAAATAAAATAAAATAAACTCTCAACTCTTGATGAACGCTCTAGCTCGGCAGCTTCCTCCCAGCACCATTCTTGTTTTTTTCTTCATGAGTTTGTTCTAAATTTTTTGAATTCATGAGATAATTTTCATTTGTAATCTTGTGCAATGCAAGAGTGCTTGACAAGAAGTTAAAGCTTTAAGTTTTTCGCTTTGGCTGTTAGCCATGCTGTTACTCTTGGGATTCTATGTTGATGGTTAAATTTTTAATGTCTATATCGACTTTAATTCTACATTGTTAGCGACTATTTTAATCTTCTTTTATCTTTCTTTTAAAATAGTTTACATAATCTGAAAAAGATCTAAAAACAATGTGAATGTAATCCCAAACATAATTTGAAAAATTACCTAAATGTATCATGAAATATTCTAAAATAGTATATATTCTAGAAATTAATTAAAATGAAAATTATAATTTGGGGTAATCTGAAAATAATTTAAATTGAAAGTATAATATAAAAATAATATAAAATTAATAATCTGAAAGTTATATAATATGAAAATTATGTAATTTAAAATAATAAGTTTTGAAAGATCTAAGAATAACCTGAAGTTATAACTTTAAGCTGATATAATTTTCAGATTATCTTTTTAGTTCATTTTAATATTTCAGATTATTTTTAAAGTATAGTTAAGATATTAAGAAAACGTGATATTAAAAATAAGACAGAAAACAAAGGAAAATCCCATAGATAAACAAAAGTCTCAAAATGCAGTATTTGGTTTTACTCTTCTTTTTCTTTTTTGCTAATCGAGCCTGAAGGCTATAATTTATTTATTCCTTTTATGAAACATAGCTGATACATTAGTGGCACACAATAATGTAATTTGAGTGGGGAAATACGAAACCAAACTTTCTGATCCTTACTCCTTGCAGCTTGCTTAGCGAGCCTGCTGGTTTGTTCCCCTCTCGAAAAAAGTGAGAAGCACTCCCCAGACCAATTGTCGCAGCATAGCCTCGGCAATTGGCTGCCAACAGATGGAGTTCCGAAGGGTGTTGTGTAACTGATTAGTTCCTAATATTGCATAATTTTTATCACATCTTTACAATTATCTTATATAAAATACTGCTAATAATGATTTGCTTGTGTGATTCTAGGTCCATGGTATGCAATAGAGAAGAAGACCCTAAAATCACCATTTAATGGGTGATTAAAGGCCTACAAAGTAGCCATTGACTCTAGGAGGAGATTCTGTCAGAACTGGGGACTCAAATCAGAAATCCAGAGGCTACAACTGACAGGGGACAGAAGTGACCACACACAGCAGGCGGCGCTGCACGCGCCGCCCTGGTAGGGCTGCGTTTCCGCGGCCCTCACCGCGTTTCCACAGCCATACGGGCGCGGTCGCGCCCGTGCTTTGGGCCAGGGGTTGTCCCCTTGGCCCTCTTTCCCCTTGTGTCTATAAATACCCCCCTTAGGGTTCTACAGAGGGGATATCCAGAGAGTTTTGGATCTTCGTGTTAGTTTGTTTTTGGAGTTGTAGTTGTTATATTTTATTCTTCTTCTAGTTTAGTTTAGCCATTACAGTGAAAGAGAGAGAGCGTGTAAAAGTTGTATTTGAAGGTGACAAGCTTATACAAGTAATTACTTATCTTTCTTCTTTCCATTTATTTTGTGTTTTCATTTGTTTTAGTGTAACTCCCTTTCTCTTTACCTCTTCTCTCTTTTTATTTCTTTTACTATCATGTCTACCTAACTCTTTCATTGCATGGCTAACTAACTACTAACCTACAATCTCTAACAACTTGATTGATAACCCAAATGAGTCAATGTGTCAAACAAGCCTTGTGCAAACGAGAGTTATGACATCTTAAGACGAGGGTTCTAACTCTAACTTACCTACAAGTATTAGCTCTCTTATATTTCATACTTAACGGGTTTTGATGATTTATAGATTGTAAACTTTGATTGTCTTTGTAAGTAGAGATATTCTTATTAACTTTGCCGATACTATTAGTGCACTTGTGTCTTCCCTTATTCTCGCCTTCAATTGGATCTTGATAAGGGAATATCCAAGTTTTGCCGAGTAAAACTAAGTTAAAGGAAGGACTTTCATTCGGTTTCCAACGTGAAAAATTCATATGCATAAAGGTTATGCTTGCTTATGATCCATCGTGAGGCTACATCTTCAAAGTTAGGGATTAGTGTGAGCACTTAGTAGAAAGTGAGCCATGCGCTTTTACCATTAAGAAAAATCATTTTTACAAACCACCAAACCATTCTAAACAATTCTTGAAACCAACTTGTTTTCATTTTCAAATTCTTTATTTGAAACAAAGAACTTTCTCTTTTCTTGAACAAAGAAGCCGCATCAAGTTTTCATCACTCTCCCTCCTTGTGGATACAAACCTTTAGTTATTTTTATGCTTGCTTTTTGCCGATCAAATTTTGGCGCCGCTGTCGGGGAGGGAACGACTTTATTATTCAATACTAAAGATTTTTCTTTATTTTTGTGTGTAGGAGAAGTACCAAGGAGCTAGCTATTACGTAAAGCAAGAGTGGCGGCCAAAGACACTGCACGAGGAATTCATTTGCCCTCGAAAAATTCGTGTAAAAACGAATTTTCCGATTGAAGTACTAACAGAAGCTCTTCTGCAGGGTTGTCGAAAATCGTTCAAATTGCTCTCTCAAATTTTTAGTCCATTTGTATGCTTCACCCTTACACTTGTAATAATTCAACAGAAATCCATTTGTTGTTAAATTGAAAATCGAATTAGACTCTTGCATTTAGGGCAAGTGTCTATTTCAATTCATTTCAATTTCTGTTGAAGAGTGCTGGAGAAAAGGTACGTGTGCATTCATATAGAATAGGACCAATATTTTGGAGTGATTTATCGTTTTGAGTGTTATCTTGTTGTGAATATACTGTACACTTGCACAATTGAAATTGAGGGCTAAATCCCAAATAAACAAGATAAAGTGAGAAATTCATCACCCTTCCTTAACCCAAAAACTATCTCCAAGTGCACTCACACAAGCCAAATCTTAACTAAAAATTGATAGACGCTGGCCCTAAGGACATCTCGGACTCACTAAGAGATTAAACGAGGGTGAAAACTGTAAGAACTATACTTCTACAAAATCGGTGTCTAAGCAAAGTGGATTGAGAGATTAAGCCTCGAAAGCTCTGTGGTTTGGCGTAACTAAGGCCCGTGGCTACGCCCGGATACCTCCCACCGAGTTTTGCCCTTTCCTGACCGATTACCTTGTAGTCGAGAACCTGCAACAACCTCCCCCGGAAAATCGACCAGTTAGGAGTCGTTTAGGTCCAGATACCTTAGACTAAGGCTTGGTGGTTGTTTCTCTTTCTTTTTGTTTGTTTTTATTCTTTTCAATTGTTTATTGTTTGTCGTTGTTTGTAGTGTGTGCTGCATGCAAGAGTGGATTAGAGATCCTGCAACTTTCAGATTAATCAGAAACACTTCTCTATCCTTGCATCCAGAATCAATGATGGCATCGCTACAGGATAGGTTTTACCCGATCAGAACCTCACTTCCATCCTGCATAAAACTTCCTGAAGCGAAGGGTAATAACTTCGAGTTAAAGCCCCAATTCATCAACACTCTTCCCAAATTTCATGGTTTAGAATCGGAAGATGCATACTTTTTTGTTAAGAAATTTGAAGAAGTATGTCTCATGATGCGCATTCCCCAGCTAGGAGACGATGTCATTAGGTTACGTTTCATCCCCTTTCCCTAAAGGACCTAACTAAGAAGTGCTTGTACAGTCTGACGGTAGATTCAGTTACAACGTGGGATGATTTCGTCAAGGCCTTCTTGAAGAAATTCTATCCATTTCACAAAACTGCCTTCATTAGAAAGAATATCATGCAGTTCAGGCAAGAACAGAGCGAACCATTTGGAGATACTTTGAGCGATTCAAAGACTCCTAACTCAGTGCCCTCATCACGGTGTAGAGAAATGGCGTCAGTGCCAGATTCTCTATGATGGTTTGAATTATCAAACGAAAACCTGTTAAAAATCATGTGTCAGGGAGGGTTCTTGCAAAAGGATAAAAATCAGGATTGGGATTTATTTGAGAATTTAGCTGATAAAATCCTACAATGGGAGCCAACCTCAGAAAACTAAGGAATTCACAGTCCATAGCTTCAAAAGGAGGGCTTCTATCCTTAGAATCATTCATAAATGCAGAAGCTAAGATTGTTACCCTGATGAGGAGAATAGAGGCTTTAGAAATAAAAGAGCCAGCCAATGTCAACCAAATCAACCCACCACCAATTCACAATCCGAGTTGTTCATACTGTCAGGCACTGAATCATATTTTTGAAGAGTGCCCTGTTTTTCAGACTCACCAAGTGCCGCCGGAACACATGAATGCGGCCTATTCACAGCCGCCGCATAATCCTTACTTACAAACGTACAATCTAGGTTGGAGAAATCACCCAAATTTCTCTTGGGCCAAAAACAATTCTCCGAGGCTAAACTTTCCTAATAATTTTCACCATCCCACTCATCCAACAAATTTTCTCAGTCAACCTCCATCTTCCTCCTTCCAAAGTTCACCAATAGAAAAGAAATTCAGTAAATTGGAGGAGAGCATGGAGGCTTTTATGACATCCCAAGCCACCTTCATGCAAAATTAGGAACAAACATTGAGCAACCATTCACAGGCTATATCAAAATTGGAAATGCAAATGAGTCAATTGGCTAACTCTCTAAGTGAAAGACCAAAGGGTACTTTACCTAGTCAGCCGCTAGTTAACCCTAAGAACTCCAATCAAGTGTATGAAATTCAGGACCCTTCGATCAACCAGTGCAATGTTGTTCATACTCTTCGATCAAGAAAAAAGGTGCACAACCAGGTCTACCAACAGAAAAATCCTTCCTACATTGATCCTGCTCCTGCTTCCACATCTGCCAGCTCCCTCCAATCTGCTCCACAAACGTCTGGCAAAGACTCATCTGCTGAACAAGTTCATAAGCCTGTAGCACCTTTCCTAATAGGTTTAGGAACAATAATAACAACATGCACATGGAGAAGATATTTGAGATGTTTAACCAGGTCAAACTGAATATGCCTCTTCTTGACGCTATCCAACAAGTCCTAGCCTATGTCAAATTTCTTAAGGATATGTGTACAAAGAAAAGAAAGACAAATGTGCCCAAGAAAGTGTTCTTGGCAACCAATATAAGCGAAATTCTGTCTGGTCCCATTCCGGTAAAATACAAAGATCCTGGATGTCCCACAATTTCCTGCACCATAGGACAAACAGAAATTAGCAGAGCACTCCTTAACCTGGGAGAAAGTATCAACTTGCTACCTCTTTCACTATACCAGGAACTTGGGTTGGGTGAGCTGAGTCCAACTCGAGTCACCATTCAGTTAACAGACCGATCTGTGAAAATCCCCTAGGGAAAAATCACAGATATCCTTATCTGGGTCGGGAATTTCATCTACCTCGTTGACTTCATTGTGCTTGAGACCCAACCTGTGTCAAATTCGCGGTCTCAAACTCCAGTCATCTTAGGGCGCCCATTCCTTACTACAACTAATACCATAATCAACTGTAGGAACGGGTCCATACGATTGACCTTTGGAGACATGACAAAGGAAGTCAATGTTTTCAATCTTGGAAGACAACCTAGGGATATAAATGATCAGACCTTTGAGGTCAATTCCATTGAAAATTTGACTAGTGAGCATGAAGAGGGCTAGTTTAATCTGGACTCGGAGGATTTCAACCTAGACCAGATCGTAGATTCGACAGTGGACTGGGCATCAAGCCCAAGTGTACCCCATTCCAGGACCGAAATCTCAGATATCACCTCCAATGAATCAATACCTTCCCTAGAGCTAAAAGCCTTACCTGAACACCTCAAGTACGCCTACTTGGGTAGAAGAGAAACCCTGTCAGTCATCATAGCATCCCATCTGACTGAGTAACGATTTAGTTCTGCAAAGATGCAAGGAGAAGAATCTAACTCTGAACTGGGAGAAATGTCATTTCATGGTGAGACAGAAGATTGTCTTAGGCCATGAGATTTCTAGGAGAGGAAATGAAGTGGACAAGGCAAAAGTAGAAGTGATTGCTAAGCTCCCACCACCCAAAAGCATCAAGGATATCAGATCCTTTCTAGGCATGCTGGGTTCTACCGACGGTTTATTAAGGACTTTAGTAAAATCGCTAGGCCCTTAACCAACCTGCTCGCTAAGGACGTGCCCTTTTGATTTTACCGAAGTATGTTTCAAATCATGGGAGAAGCTTAAGCAAGACCTTGTATCTGCGCCTATTAGTTCTGCTCCAGATTGGGCACAACCGTTTAAAATCATGTGCGATATCTCTGATTTTGCTATCGGCGCTGTTCTTGGACAGCGCATCGACAATAGGCAACACGTGATCTACTACTCGAGTAGGACCCTAAATGACACCCAATAGGATTATACAATGACTAAGAAGGAATTCTTGGCCGTTGTCTTTGTGTTAGAAAAGTTCCAGCTCTACTTGTTAGGATCAAAGACGGTGATTTTCACAAATCACTCGGCATTGAAATACCTCATGACCAAGAAGGAAGCAAAAGCCCGATTAATTCGATGGATCCTTCTACTTCAAGAATTTGACCTGAAAATTTGGGATTAACGAGATATAGAAAATGTGACTGCTGATCATCTGTCACGAATTCCGAACGCACCTCTCATACAAGCTCCAATCAACGAGGATTTCTCCGACGAGCGCATCCTGGCCATTTTCAAGGAACCATGGTATGCGGATATAGTCAATTACGTGGCCACTGTACAATTACCCGCTGACTGGATAAAGCAAGACCAATGTCGTTTCTTTGCCCAAGTACGGTACTTCTTCTGGGAAGAGCCGTATCTTTTTAAGTATTGTCTCGACCAGATTATTCGACGATGCATACCAGAGGAAGAACAGAGGAGTGTGCTTAATTTTTGCCATGAACTTGCATGCGGCAGATATTTCGGTCCCCACAAGACCGCAGAGAAAGTTTTACATAGTGAGTTTTACTGGCCCACTTTGTTCAAAGACTCATTCCACTTTTGCAAGTCATGTGCAAATTGTCAGAAAATTGGTAAAATTTTGAGAAGAGACATGATGCCCCTGAACCCGATTCTTGAAGTCGAAATTTTTGATGTTTGGGGTATCGACTTCATGGGACCATTCCAAAATCATTTGGCAACCAGTTCATCTTTGTTGTTGTGGATTACGTCTCTAAATGGGTAGAAGCGGTGTGAACTAAGACCAATGACAACAAAATGGTTGTCAAATTCCTCAAGGAAAATATCTTCTCCCATTTCGGCACCCCCGGAGCGATAATTAGTGATAATGGATCGCATTTCTGCAATATAGTCTTTGAATCTCTAATGCGGAAATATTCCATCAATCACAGGTTATCCACTCCGTATCATCCCCAAACAAATGGGCAAGTCGAAGTGACCAATCGACAACTCAAGCTCATTTTTTGAAAAGACTGTTGGACAAAACCGAAAGGAATGATCGGTCAAGCTAAACGATGCATTGTGGGCTTACCGCATTGCTTTTAAGACAGTCCTTGGGATGTCTCCTTACAGAATCATTTTTAGAAAAGCCTGTCTTTTGCCAGTCGAGTTAGAACACCGAGCCCTATGGGCTATTAAGCAACTCAATTTTGATCTGACCAAAGCCGGTGAACTAAGGAGACTGCAGATCTCAGAATTGGAGGAGATACGGAATGAGGCTTACGAGAACGCATGAATTACAAAGAGCAGAACTAAAATTTTTCATGACCAGATTATCAATCAGAAAAACTTTGCCCTGGGAGATAAGGTTCTGCTGTATAACTCGAGGCTTCACATTTTCGCAGGAAGTTGAAAACTCGTGGTCTGGACCATTCATTGTGCGTACCGTCTTCCCACACGATGTTGTGGTTATTGTCGATCCTAAGAGTAACACGGAATTCAAAGTGAATGGGCAAAGACTGAAGCCATTTTTGACCACTGAGCCTGCGTCCCAGGCTCAAATTGTGCCGAGTCTTTTTGCTCCGTCATACACCTGACCATACCACACACCACCAAAAAAAAATAATTAGGGGTTCTTTACACTTATTGTTTATATGCTCACCCCTTATATACTTGTAAATAGCCTTTTTGGAAATTTCTTCTTCTCCCTCTCCCTTAGCCTATTCGTACTTGGCCGGTCTGAGTCGACAGTAACGGTGATATCTTTTCTTCCCCTTATTTATTGCATTTGCGTTTACATGACTAACATTGAGGACAATGCATTAGATAGGTGTGGGGGGTGCTAACATTATTTCTTTTCTTTTTACTTAAAAGAAAAAAAAAACTCCTGAAGGAAAAACGAATTTTTATACTCTTTATAAAAATACCATAAGGTTGTAAGAATTAAAGGAACCTTATTAATGAATCTTTATTTTTGCCTAAATAAACAAAAAAATATTAGTTTGACTAAGAGTTGGGAGGGACAAGAAAATAACTCATACCTTTTATTTAGCCTTAGTAGAATATGTATAGACCACACACATGTTGGCCCAGAGGCCCTTCACTCTAGTTTTGATGATGAATAACACATGTAGTTCTAGTTTACTAATAATCTTGTGATATTTAGTTTCAGATATTTGATCAAGATATTAGTAGGTGTTTAGCTTCAACAAAGGAGTTTTGGAGCTTTCACATGGTGATTTAAGAGCTCGCACGTCAAGATCGCATCTAGCACTCGGTTGGAGTCAAGCTCATTGGATCGTATTTGGATCGAGTCAACTTAGAGACGGAGTTCTACAAGAAGACCTCTGTTTGTTTAGTTTATGGTTTAGATCTTGTGTTAAAGATTAGATAGTGTTGATATGCTCAAGTTCACAATACACACACAAGTTTAAAGTTTCATGTTTAGTTTTCAGTTTAACCGATTTGGTTTTTCAAATATATAGTTTTCATGAATAGATAGAATCAAAACAAGTTTACATGGTTTAATATATATTAGATTTGATCTATATACATCTATGCTTCATATACTTAAAAAACTTATTTTGATAGTCTATTTCATGAGTTTAGAGTTTTGTATTTAAACAAAACTTATTTTTGGATTTCATGTCAAAAACATAGATATAATATCTTTCATGTATATTGGATTCTTTTCATATACAATATGCTTCAAAGTTATTTCAATATCATGTTTTGTATTTACATGAGTTTTAGAGAAAATGATTTCTCATTTCAAAAATCCTAGTTTTGGAAAATACAGATTTTGGTTAAGGTAAATTTTCAAGAACACAAAAATGGTTCAAATAGTTTGTAATATGTGTTGAATTTTACTCACACATATTTGTATTTTAATGATAATATAAGAACTGATTTTTGTAGAATTTATGTGATTTTATAAGATTTAATTAAAGTCAAAAACCCAAGTTTTTAATCCCTATATTGTCGGACCAGGCTGTCTGCCGGTCGACCGGACTGGTCGACTGAGGCAAAAGTCGATCGAACGGTCCGGTCGACCGACGTGTATAGAATGTGCACGCAGCCTTGGCTGGGAGGCCGGTCGACCGGGTCGGTCAACCGCCAGAGAGCTTCTGCTCTCTGGAAATGGCCCCGGTCGACCGCCCGGTCAACCGTTAGAGAGCTCTGCTCTCTGTTTCCATTTCCGGTCGACCGGCCGGTCGATCGGTGGCTCAACGGTCATAAATATGACTGTTGGCCGGTCGACCACCCGGTCGACCAGAAGGGCAATTTTGCCCTTGCCTGCTGCCAACGGGCAGATATTGTTTGGGGCTATATATACCCATTTCTTGAGCTGATTTTAACAAGAATTTTAAGAGCAAAATTTTCCATCTTTCAACAAGTTTTTCAAAGAGTTTTTGTGCTAAAGATTTGATCTTTATTTGTTTTTAAAAGGGTTGGAAAAATTAAGAAACGAAAAGTATTTGAGAATTGATTTGATCTTCATTTACATTTCTATCTAAAGTTTTTCCTTAGAGTTTTTCTTGTGATTTTGATTTCCAAACTCTTTATATTCTCACTTGAGCTTATATATCTATCCTATCTATTAGGATCATTATTTTGTGAGAAAGAATTGATTTGTGGTCTTTGAGATCACTAAGTATTGTAAACCCTCCTTGCTTTGTGATATCCCTCTATTGAGAGGTGATTGTGTTGGTATCCCTCTAGTGAGAGGTGATAGTGGAGGTTGTTGATTGAATTAGAACCTGCACACAAAATACAGAATTTCAGATTTAGAATAAAGAGTGCAAGTTACTCAATTCTACCGCAATAGCAAGTGACTATACAAGGAGAGACTAGCGATGGAAGCTTTTTAGTAAGTTCTCTTTTAGGCTAGAACGTATGGTTAAAGTTCTTCTTTAGTTCTTTAAAAGAAAAAAGAAAAAAATTAGGTTAAAGTGAGTTAGGGAGAAAGTGATAGATAGAGAAGATGGAGAAAATAGAAGTGATATGTACAAAGAAATTGAAAGAGTGAAAGAGATTTGGGTGATTATGGTGTTGGTGATCTACACTAAAAGTTACAAGAAAAGAAAGAAAAACTAAAACCTAATAAACATACTTACCTCTTCGGCGCCTACTTACCTTTTACCCGTTCCCGATGTACCTTTACTTGAAGGCGAGCGGAAGCATGGCAGATGAGATCTTCCCCATTCCCGATTTACACAATAAAATGAAGGGGCGAGCTATACTACCACAGAAATGGATATCCATCACCATAAGCCATCAACGACACTTGCAAAGACAAGGCAACTTCGAGGCTATCGATTTCATTTGGATCCACAAATACAAAAGAGGGAAGCGAATAAAAAACAAGAATAGAAAAGAAAAGGAAACCTCGATTCGATTCAAATAACAATGAAAGAAAAGATCACTTACACCGGTATCACCTTCAGTACAAGCTTGCTCTCATTCTTCCATGAAAGTCTCATCTCCTCTTGATTAGTCTACAATTCTGCATTATTATGTCGCATTCTCTCACAGTTTTATGAATAAATAGTCGTCTAAATCGTGTTTGGTCTTAATTGCAAGTAGATCCAAAGTCCAAGGGCAAAGATGGAATAAGAGCCTAATTCATCCCAATTTATGGTAATTAATCCCGTAATTACTTGGAGGCCAAGCAAAGGATTTTCTAGAACATGCATTGAACCTAGACTCCTGCGCTTGTCAGACGAATATTCGGGTACAATTACAAGAAATTGAATATACTCTGAACATTCTCGAAGCCAGAGGGAGCGCCTGACGAAATCCAGAGAACCAACTCTCTGGAATTGCCGCGGATCCGCGGCAATCCTTGCGGATCCGCGGCATTCCAGTGGAGCCACGTGTCGATTTTTGACGCGTGGCCCCGTCTCGTCTTCTGGAGAGTTCTTTCGCCTATAAATAGACCTGCAGAGGGCCAAACCGAGGGCAGTCTTCGTTTTTAGGAGTAGGTCTAGATTTTAGTGTAGTGTAGGTGAGTGTTCTTCATTTCTTGTATTTTCATTTCTTTTTCTTAGATCATTGTAGTAGGGCTGAGTGATTTCTAGAAAGAGAAAGCAAGGGATTGATGTAATAGAGAGTGACACTCCATGTAAAGACGCCTCCTTTCTCTTCCAATGTAATCTCCTTCACCTTCTACATGATTTCTTGCTAATTTTTCTTCTCATGGCAATCTAACTACTAACCACTAACCATCTAACCACTTACTTGATAATCCACATGAACCGGGTTGCCTCTACAAGGCCTTGTTCTTGCAAGAGCCATTGATGGCCAAAGATGATGGGTTCTAACATCTAACTTGCTAACTTGCTAACTTGCTAATCAAGCTAACTCTCTTTTATTTCATGCTCTTTTATTTCATGCTAGTAGTGTAATGAGTGATGCTTGTATTAGCTTGTTCTTGTTGCAATGTTTTGAATGTAAAGAACCATCCATGAGCCATGCTTTGTATCGTCTCTTGGAGCCAAGGATTGTGATGGCCGAGGATCAAAATGTGAGGCAACTATCTTGAAGAGGTTAGCATGGTTAGTGGAGTATTTAGTAGTTAGTAGCCATGAGTTTCTTTTAGTTTGTTTTAGAAATCATTTTCAAGTTTCTTTTGATCATTTCCATCGTTGTTTTCACCGTCTTCTTGTTCACCTTTGTTCCATCTTCTTTTCTAATCGCTTTCTAAACTACTTCTCTTTTGTTTTTCTTATCGACGTTTTCATCGCTTTCTTCACCTACCACATGCTTGTTTTCCTTTTCTTTTCTTTTTCATTCTTTTTCATTCTTTCAACAAAGAAGAAGTGTTAACAACTGACGTGAATAGAGATTGTTAATGCTTCTATCGCCTCCCTTCCCTGTGGATACGACCCGTTGAGCCAATGCTATAACGGAAGTATCGAGGGTACATTAAGCACATTCGAGCTTTTCATTGATTTCATATAATACGCATTTTTGGGTGCTAGTTTTACCTCGATCAAATTTTTGGCGCCGTTGCCGGGGAAGGGAATGGTTTCGTTTTCACGTTTTGTTAACATTGTCTTCTCTGTTTTGGTGTGTAGGACAAGCTTTACAGGTGCTTAATATTGCAGTACATAAACTAGCTTTGCATCTCCCTGCTCTTGAAAGCAGGGCCCCAGATTCCAAAGAAAAGCCGCGCAACCGCGACATTTGCCGCGAAAACACGGCCATTTTGTGATGATTGTAAATCTTGTTGTGCTGGGATGTGTGAATTGTAATAGCTAGTTGATTTGTGCTGCTATCTTTCTTGCTTTGATTGCCTACACACCATAATAAATAAAAGAACTAAAATACGGTATTTGGACGCCTTTAAAACGGTTTAGACATTTGCATTTAGGTGCGTGTCAATTCAATTCCAATATACTGTATTTTGTTCTATTGTTGTGATCTGGATGGGAGATGTACATATGACATTGCATATAGCATAGGATAAACACGTGGGTGATTTATCGCTTTGTGTTATATTCTTTCTATATTGCACACTTGCACGAATTGAAATTAACGGCAAAACCCAAACAAGATAAGGTGGGATTTCATAACCCTTCCTTAGCCCAAAAATCATCTCCCCACTCACACAACCCAAGCCCTAATAAAATTTGAATAGACGTTGGCCCCTAGGGACATTTCATCTAGGTCTAGGTCAACCCTCCTATTGGCTTGGTTTTTGATTTTTCTTTTCTTTTGTTTGTTGTTTGATTCTTTCTTTTTTGTGATTTTTTGTGTGAAATGGCATTCAACAATAACAATTCTTTCAATCCGAACATGAATCCATATTTCACACCGACTCCATTCTATTCGGATAATTCCAACCCGGCGTTTTACAATATGCACCAACCACATACACCGGGTTGGCCTTATCCGAATCAATACAACCCATACCCACATTCTTATGACTTTAATTTCAAAATAATTTCAACTCGTCACAGAGTCATTGGGGATTCAAGTCCCCCGAGCCAAATTTTCGACCTCCTTGTCCCCCATGTCCACCTTATCCATCATATTCACCTTATCCACAATATTCATTCCCCGATTCCGCTTTATATACTCCTTTTTCTGGACCTCCAATGAAGAAAAATCTCAGTTTGAAAAGAGAGTAGAAGTCAATTTACAAGAGGCCGAGCAACAACTTCACAAAATATTGACCTCTCCAATTCCACCACATTTTCAAGATACATACTCAGTTCCACCAGTCCAAAATAAAAGACCATCAATTTTGAAAATGAGTATGCGTGAGTCCAAACAACAATCACAAAATCTGATGGACTCACAATTTTCCACCAATTCTAAAATAACACTTCATCTTTTCAACAAAATGATGAACCAATGAATTATAAAAAGATGCTTGAAATTATGACTCAGGCTCAAAATGCTCGTAACCGTGACATAGATTTGATGATTCAAACTCTTCATTCTCATCCTATTTCTAATGTCACTAACCATTCTGTCAGAGCCAAAGAGTCATGTTGTTTTGGAAATCAAGATTCAATTTCAGCACACCCACCTGAACTTATCCAAACTTCAGATCCTATTGATATTTTGGCAAGTTATCCTTTTCCTGAAATTGAACTTGAGCATGAATATGATCCTGAACTTCCACTTGATGATTCAATTCTACTTCCTAATTCAATTATGACTCCGGTGTCTTCACCTAATTTCAATCCTTTTCCTGAGTCAGTATTAAATCCTGTACCCATCCATTGTGAAATTGAATCACCAATCATTCATGATGATCATATTGAACTTGACCATTCCATGCTTTTGAAAGTCCCATTGATAAATTGGCAAGTTCTCATTTTTGTGGAATTGAACTCAATGAGGAATGTGACTTTGATCCTCAAATTTGTGATCCAGTTCAAATTCCTGAATCATTATTGACTCCTGTTATGTTACCCAATTTGAGCAACATTTTAGAGTTAGTTTTGATTTCCATACATGTCATTCCTGAACTTGAATCACCAATCTTTGATAGTCACATTCCATCATGGGGAATGAATGTGGACTTGAGTTTCATTTTCTTGATTTGGACTCACTTTCTGAACCGATCTCGACTCCCGAACCTTTACTTGACTTGAGTCATTTCTCTGAGTCGGTATTAGTTCCCATATTTTCTGAGTCCAAATCAATCATTCCATTCTGGGACAAAGGCTTTGAAAAATTTGACTCCGAAATTATTTTGCAAATTTGGGAATTAGATGGGGTAACATTTTTAATAAAAATCACACATGCATACATCTTTCTAGTGGGTTGTATCATGGAGGTTTCTGGTGGGTTCCTCCGAACTCCACGCAAGAATAATTGGGCCGCCTTTCGTGGACCAATCAGGCCGCCACCGGAACCACCACCTTGAGTTGATTTTTCCTCCCTCTCTATTTGTTTCATGCATACATATATCACGATGCATTGAGGACAATGCATGAGATAAGTGTGGGGGAGGGTTTACTAACTTAGAGTTTTTTTAGATTTTCTTTCTTTTACACTTCTTTTAGAAATCTTCCCTTTTGTATAGGAATTTTCTCTTTCTTTAAAAACTTTTTGAAATAAGAGACAAAGTTTTGATCTATTTTTAAGAAAATTGAGATGATCTTAGGAATTAAGGAAGCCTTAATTATGACATCTTAAACCTAGTTGAAATAATGGATCTTGTTTAAAATTATAGGCTAAGTAAGATAAATTGGGGAGATATTTTTATCTTGAATTTTTTGCCTAAGATAGTATGCACATGACACTTACACATTTTTGGGATGGAAACAAAAACCTAAAATGCCATAAAAAATAATAATAAAAAGAAAAAAAATATAAAAATAAAACATCACTTATTAAGCTGGATAATTGTGCCTCAAGAAGCATGATTATTCACGCCTAACGGTGGTCAAAAGAAGCAAATAATCCCTTTAGTTTTGTGGCTTTGTTTACTTGAGTCCTTAAACCCGAGGGATGTTTTCTCATCTGGTGCCCTAGGACCGTCTGGTTTGGGAGTCATCGGTTATAGGCTCGCTACATGGGTAAACTAGAAAGCCTAAACTAAGGGAAGAAAAAAAAAAGAGAAAAGAAAGAATAAATAAATGGCTTTATGGTTGGAGTTGAAATCCCAGAAATCTTCACTATCACAAAGTGCATATTATCTAGGTTTTATGAAAGATAAAATATTCAATCCAATTTTGAATTCTTACCTTAATTGAAGACAAGATCTTGCATAGAGACTAAGTTTAAGGAAGAATGATTTTTGGTGGACTTATGACCTTAGATCACTTATATTTTTGCAAAAATAGTTCGAAAACTTGTCTCTCTTTCAAAATGCGTTTTCAAAATACTAACATTTGTCTTCTTTCTTTATGGATTTTGTGGGTGCAATCCGCTGAAAACCCTCAGGAGACAACACTCCTCCTCTAGGGTAACCTAGAGGTTTAACGGCTTGTTGCACATGCTCAGTGCAATCGCGTCACCTGCGAAAGTGGTGTAATAACCCTTGTAGTATAGTTTTTTCTTTTCTTGTTTTGCTCGGGACGAGCAAAAGAATAAGTGTGGGGGTGTGATTAGTCTACAATTCTGCATTATTAAGTCGCATTCTCTCACAGTTTTATGAATAAATAGTCGTCTAAATCGTGTTTTGGTCTTAATTGCAGGTAGATCCAAAGTCCAAGGGCAAAGATGGAATAAGAGCCTAATTCATCCCAATTTATGGTAATTAATCCCGCAATTACTTGGAGGCCAAGCAAAGGATTTTCTAGAACATGCATTGAACCTAGACTCCTGCGCTTGTCAGACGAATATTCGGGTACAATTACCAGAAACTGAATATACCCTGAACATTCTCGAAGCCAGAGGGAGCGCCTGACGAAATCCAGAGACCCAACTCTCTGAAAGTGCCGCGGATCCGCGGCAATCCTTGCGGATCGCGGCATTCCAGTGGAGCCACGCGTCGATTTTGACGCGTGGCCCCGTCTCGTCTTCTGGAGAGTTCTTTCGCCTATAAATAGACCTGCAGAGGGCCAAACCGAGGGCAGTCTTCGTTTTTAGGAGTAGGTCTAGATTTAGTGTAGTGTAGGTGAGTGTTCTTCATTTCTTGTATTTTTATTTCTTTTTCTTAGATCATTGTAGTAGGGCTGAGTGATTTCTAGAGAGAGAAAGCAAGGGATTGATGTAATAGAGAGTGACACTCTATGTAAAGATGCCTCCTTTCTCTTCCAATGTAATCTCCTTCACCTTCTACATGATTTCTTGCTAATTTTTCTTCTTATGGCAATCTAACTACTAACCACTAACCATCTAACTACTTACTTGATAATCCACATGAATCGGGTTGCCTCTACAAGGCCTTGTTCTTGCAAGAGCCATTGATGGCCAAAGATGATGGGTTCTAACATCTAACTTACTAACTTGCTAACTTACTAACCAAGCTAACTCTCTTTTATTTCATGCTCTTTTATTTCATGCTAGTAGTGTAATGAGTGATGCTTGTATTAGCTTGTTCTTGTTGCAATGTTTTGAATGTAAAGAACCATCCATGAGCCATGCTTTGTATCGTCTCTTGGAGCCAAGGATTGTGATGGTCGAGGATCAAAATGTGAGGCAACTATCTTGAAGAGGTTAGCATGGTTAGTGGAGTATTTAGTAGTTAGTAGCCATGAGTTTTCTTTTAGTTTGTTTTAGAAATCATTTTCAAGTTTCTTTTGATCATTTCCATTGTTGTTTTCACCGTCTTCTTTGTTCACCTTTGTTCCATCTTCTTTTCTAATCGCTTTCTAAACTACGTCTCTTTTGTTTTTCTTATCGACGTTTTCATCGCTTTCTTCACCTACCACATGCTTGTTTTCCTTTTCTTTTCTTTTTCATTCTTTTTCATTCTTTCAACAAAGAAGAAGTGTTAACAACTGACGTGAATAGAGATTGTTAATGCTTCTATCGCCTCCCTTCCCTGTGGATACGACCCGTTGAGCCAATGCTATAACGGAAGTATCGAGGGTACATTAAGCACATTCAAGCTTTTCATTGATTTCATATAATACGCATTTTTGGGTGCTAGTTTTACCTCGATCAAACTCTCAGTACATAAATAAAACAAAAATTACATGAAGAAAACTAAAACCTAAGTTACAAACTACAAATTAGCCTAAGTTCTACTCTCTGCTTGGTCCTCCTTTTTTCCTTTTAGATTGTAGGTATTTATTGGAGAAATGCAGAGGGTAGAGGAGTATGAAGATAAGGAAAGCTGGTTATTTCTGAATTTGAATCTTTCCCTTATCTCCAAACTTGATTTGATGTGGATATTCAGTTCTGATCTGCAGCTTATTGGCGTATTGATTGCTAAATATAACTTATCAAATGACAGAACTAGAAATAATGATCAACTTAAGAGTTGTAGCCCTTTAAGTCCTCTTTCTGGATCATCTTGAATCAATAGATTTGCATTCTTGTAACGAAAGTTATAATTCAATTACTAAAATGTATCCAGCCAGAATCTGAGTCAGAATTGCTTCATCTCATCCGTTAATCTTCTCTCTTTCCATTTATCCCTTTGGATTTGGACTCTTTATTTGACGTTATCCTCGGTTGATCTTTAGTCTTAACCACCTGATTTACCAAAAACTGAATTTAACAACAGGATTAGAGATCATCCTCCTCTTACCAAATAGATCTAGTTAAATCTGAATTTAACTGATATTTATTTGATTTTATCCTCTTTCTCCTCATGATTATCTTCTACAAAATAGACATTTAAGACAAGGAATTTAGCAAATTTATTACATAATAAATGTAGAATGTAATAAAGAATAATGCAATAAATTGTGCAATCACACCCCCACACCTATCTTTTGCTCGTCCTCGAGCAAAACAATAAAATTAAACTAAAGATTATTAGACCACTTTCACAGGTCACGTGATTGCACTGAGCTTGTGCAACAAGCCGTTAAACCTCTAGGTTACCCCCTAGAGGACGAACTTCGTCTCATGAGGGTTTTCAGTGGATTGCACCCACAAATCCATAAAGAAAGAGAAAATGTTAATATTTTGAAAATACATTTTGAAAGAAAAATATTTGAAATATTATTGTAAGATTTAAGTAATCTATAAGTTATAGGAAAACTAAAATTTTCATTCATAAACTTAGTCTCTATTCAAAATTTGTAAGTAATCAAAGTAAGGAGTCAAATTGTACTTCTCATCTAGTCTATTACTTTACCCTAAGTCATATGCATCTTGTGACCGTGAAAATTTTGACTAAGGGCTCTTTAACTCTAACTCTTATGCCTTATTTATTTATTTATTTTTTTATTATATATATATTATATTATTTTATTTTTGGTGGTATTATTCTTTAATTCTATTACGCTTTCTAATCTGCCCATGTACGAGCCTTTAATCGATGACTCCCAAACCAAACGGTCTTAGGGCACCGGGTGAGAAAACACCCCAAGGACTTAAGGACTCGAGCAAAAAAGACCACAAAACTAAGGATTTTATTATATGAACCGCTTTTAGGTGTGAATACATATGCTTTATTAGGCACAAATACCCAGCTTAATCAGAGAATTTATATATATATATTTTCCTCAAACGTATCTAATCATCTTTCGCATAAATACCAAGGCTTACTTAGGCCAAAGCACCTAGCTAATCAATAATTAGATTTGTTCATCTTTTATAGATATATTTTTTCTTTTTTTTCTTTTTTTTTATACGGCATAAGAATCATTGTTTTGAACCCTAAGTGTGTAAGTGTATAAGGTGTGCATATTTCTTCAAGGTAAAGATCATGACTAAATTACTTTCACATATCCTTAGAAGTCAAAAAAATAATCTTATTTTGACCAAGTATAAGAAATCCTAATTATGATTCTCCTATTCCTTAAAATTGACTTAATTTCTTACAAAAAATATGTCAAAATATTATTTCTATTTTCAAAAAGTTTTTAAAAGTAAAGAAAATGTTAATTATTTTTTCTTTTTTTTAAATAAAAAGAAAAACCTCAGTTATGTTAGACCCCCCCCACACCTATCTCATGCATTGTCCTCAATGTATGAATTAATGCAAAGATGCATGAAAAAGAAGAAAGGAAGGAAAATATTACCTTAAGGTGATGGTTCCGGTGGTAGTCTGATTAGTCCACGAAATGTGGCCCAATCGACTTTTCGTAGAGTTTGGAGGAACCCACGAGAAATCTCTCTTATATAACCTACTAAAATGATAAATATATGAACGGTTTTTATTAAAAATTAACCTCATCTAATTTTCAAATTCCATAATTAATTTCAGAGTCGATTTTGTCAACCGTCTTGTCACAAAATGGAGTGTGAAAAGATAAAATGATTGACTTGGACTTAGGAAGTACGGGAACTAATACCGACTCAGGAAAGTGACTTAGGTCAAGTAAAGGTTCAGGAGTCGAGATTGTTCAGAAAGTGGGTCCAAATCAAGAAGTTGAAACTCAAGTCCACATTCATTTTCCCACAATGGAATGTGACTTAATATTGGTGATTCAAGTTCAAGAATGACAGGTGTGGGAATCAAAACTGACTCTAAAATATTACTCAAGTCGGGTAACAAAACATGAGTAAATATTGATTCGGAAATTTAAACTGGATCACAAAATTAAGAATCTTGGTCACATTTCTCATTGAGTTCGATTTCATAAAAATGAGAACTTGCTAATTTGTCAATGGGACTTTCAAAAGTATGAAATTGGTCAAGTTCAATATGATCATAAAAGATTGGTGATTCAATTTCATGATGAATTGGCACAGGATCCAATGTTGACTCGGGAAAAAGATTGAAATCAGGTGAAGACATTGGAGTCATTATTGAATCAGGAAGTAGAATTGAATCACCAAGTTGAGGTTCAGGATCATATTCATTCTCAAGTTCAATTTTAGGAAAGGGATAACTGCCAAACTGTCATTGTCATTTTCAAAATTTAGAGTTTGGGCAAGTTCAAATGGTTGTACTGAAATAGAATCTTGTTTTCCAAAATAACATGATTCTTTGGCTCTAACAGAATGGTTAGCGACATCAAAAATGGTCAAACAGTGAGAACGGAGAGTTTGGACCATCATATCTATGTCACGATTACGAGCGATTTGAGCCTGAGTCATGGCTTCAAGCATCTTCTCATAGTTGATTAGTTCATCATTTTGTTGCATTGGACTTGAAAAGATGAAGTGTTGTTTTAGAATTGATGATGAAATTGTGAGTCCGTCAGAGTTTGTGATTGTTGTTTGGACTCACGCATACTCATTTCCAGAATTAATGGTTTTCTATTTTGGACTGGTGGAACTGAGTATAAATCTTGAAAATATTGTGGACAAAATGGATAAGGAGAACAAGTTGGTTGAAAATTGGACTCGGGGGAGGTGAATCCCCATTGACTCGGTGAAGAGTTGAAATTAAACTGGAAATTATAGTCATAAGATTGGTGGCATGGGTTATATTGATTCGGATAAGACCAATCCAGCACACTAGGTTGGTTAAAGTTATGATATGCCAGGTTGGTAATATCCGAAAAAGAGGTCAGGGTGTAATATGGATTACTATTAAAATTGGAAAAATTATTGTTATAAGTCATATCACACAGGTAATGTCAAACACAAACAAAGAAAAACAAACAAATAAGCAAAAAAAAAAATCTAAACTAAGTTAGGGTAGACCTTTGATCTAGACGACTCCTAACTGGTTAGACTGTCCACAGGAGCTTTAATGCAGATTTTGACCACAAGCTAATCAGCCAGGTCAGGGCAAGATTGGTGGGAGGTATCCGCGCAAAAGCGACGGGCCTAATTAAGCCAAACCACCAGCTTCGGGGTTCGCCCCTCAATCCCTTTCCTTAGACACTGATTTGGCAGGAGTCAAATTCTAACACCTTCCCCCTTAGGATAATCTCCTAATTGAGTCCGAGATATCCCTAGAGCCAACGTCTACTCAGTTTTAGTTAGGCTTGAGTTAGTGAGTGGGGAGATTGTTTGTGGGCTAAGGGAGGGTAATGACTTCCCCACCTTATCTTGTTTATAGGACAAGCCCTTAAATTAATTTAGTGCAATGTACAAGTATATAAAAAAAATAACACTCAAGCAATATTTCATACAAGAATGAACCTTATACTAAATGCTATGCACACATACCTTGGCTCCAGCACTCTTCAAAGTAAATAGAAAATGTAATGAAATAGACACGTGCCTAAATGCAAAGTCTAAATCATTTTTAACATTTACAATCAACTTTTTACTGTTGTGTTAGAAATATATATACAGTGAGTCAAACAAGGAGATAAATGTTACAGATATTTAAACTATGCAATTCAGCCAACCTGTAGAAAATACAGGTTAGTAGTTCACTTAGATTGCCACAAGAATGTAGCAAATCTGAGAGCTTCTGGGCTCTGCTTTCTTGAGCAGAGTCCAAAGCCACTTATATGTCCACTGTAGTAAAATTCCTTGCTGTTAAATCTGCACACCAATAATAAAGATGAAGGTTAACAAAAATGTAAACTTTTAAGAGAGTTACTTACCATCCCTCCCTAGTAATGGGCCAAAATTTTGATTGAGTTAGAACCTGCACACAAAATAAAAAATTTCAGATTTAGAATAAAGATGCAAGTTACTCAATTCTATCGCAATAGCAAGTGGCTATGCGGGTCGTGATCTACAAGGAGGGACTAGCGATGGAAGCTTTTTAGTAAGTTCGCTTTTAGGCTACAACGTATGGTTAAAGTTCTTCTTTAGTTCTTTAAAAGAAAAGGGAAAAAATTAGGTTAAAGTGAGTTAGGGAGAAAGTGATAGATAGAGAAGATGGAGAAAATAGAAGTGATATGTATAAAGAAATTGAAAGAGTGAAAGAGATTTGGGTAATTATGGTGTTGGTGATCTACACAAAAAGTTTTAAGAAAAGAAAGAAAAACTAAAACCTAAAAAACATACTTACCTCTTCGGCGCCTGCTTACCTTTTACCCGTATCGACGATCTACCTTTACTTGAAGGCGAGTGAAGCATGGCAGATGAGATCTTCCCTATTCCCGATTTATACTATAAAATGAAGGGGCGAGCTATACTACCATAGAAATGGATATCCATCACCATAAGCCATCAACGGCAATTGCAAGGACAAGGCAACTTCGAGGCTATCGTTTCATTTGGATCCACAAACACAGAAGAGGGAAGCGAACAAAAAACAAGAATAGAAAAGAAAAGGAAATCTCGATTCGATTCAAATAACAATAGAAGAAAAGATCACTTACACTGGTGTCACCTTCAGTACAAGCTTGCTCTCATTCCTCCATGAAAGTCTCCTCTCCTCTCAGTACATAAATAAAACAAAAATTACATGAAAGAAAACTAAAAACCTAAGTTACAAACTACAAATTAGTTTAAGTTCTACTTTCTGCTTGGTCCTCCTTTTTTCCTTTGAGATTGCAGGTATTTATAGAAGAAATGTAGAGGGTAGAGGAGTATGAAGATAAGGGAAGCTGGCTATTTCTGAATTTGAATCTTTCCCTTATCTCCAAATTTGATTTAATGTGGATATTCAGTTCTGATCTACAGCTTATTGGCGTATTGATTGCTA
Organism: Agave tequilana; assembly: GCA_038442645.1. Taxonomy (NCBI): domain Eukaryota; kingdom Viridiplantae; phylum Streptophyta; class Magnoliopsida; order Asparagales; family Asparagaceae; genus Agave; species Agave tequilana. Next base: position 258,070 of record JAVJIF010005662.1, read on the forward strand.
ATATAACTTATCAAATGACAGAATTAGAAATAATGATCAACTTAAGAGTTGTAACCCTTTAAGTCCTCTTTCTGGATCATCTTGAATTATCAGATTTGATTCTTGTAACGAAAGTTATAATTCAATTACTAAAATGTATCCAGTTAGAATCTGAGTCAGATTGCTTCATCTCATCCGTTGATCTTCTCTCTATCCATTTATCCCTTTGGATTTGGACTGTATTTGACGTTATCCTCAGTTGATCTTTAGTTTTAACCACCTGATTCACCAAAAACTGAATTTAACCAACAGGATTTGAGATCATCCTCCTCTTACCAAATAGATCTAGTTAAATCTGAATTTAACTGATATTTATTTGATTTTATCCTCTTTCTCCTCATGATTATCTTTTGCAAAATAGACATTTAAGACAAGAAATTTAGCAGATTTTTTACATGATAAATGTGAAATGTAATAAAGAATAATGCAATAAATATGTGCAATCAGTTGTTTTGGTATTTGTCTTAGTGAAGGTGATTGTGGTGTTGTGGCTTTGTGCCTTATCCCTCAAATGTGAGGTTGATAGTTGTTTGGCTAAGTGCCTATCTCTCTAAGTGTAGAGGTAATTTGTGTGTGCCTTGCCTCTTCTGAGAGGTTGTATTTGTTGAGAGAGGAGTTATGTACTCCCGGCTTGTATTACCCAAATCCTCAGTGGAGGTTCCTTGTGTGGGAAGTCCTGTGTGGACTAGTTAGTGGAAATCCTTCTGTGTGAAGGCGGGGATGTAGAGCTGTATGCTTGAACCTCGAAACATATCTTTGTGTTTGCGTTTGATCCACTATCTCTAACTCTCTCTCTCTCTTTATTGTGCATTGCATCATATTCATATCATTTATATGCTTGGTTTGTATGTGTGCCTACTTGTGTTCAACCAAGAGAGCTTCATATAGCACCTCAACTCTTATTTAGAGAATTTAGAGGAGATAGTCCAGAGCCCTTCACTGGGAATTCGGCTACACTCTTTGGTTACACTAAGTGTGTTACAAATTTGTTTTTAATTTCGCATTATTTGTCATTAGATTAGCCTTACACCTATTCACCTCCCTCTAGGTGTATTTCAATTGGTATCAGAGCTTACGCTCCTGATATTAGGTTAACCACCTAGGAGTGAGATCTTGGTTGCTAATCTAGTATTTGCATTTGTACACTTATATTGTTTACACACTCTCATGGAATATATGACTCCTCCCATGTTTGATACTTCCA
>JAVJIF010005663.1:0-218768 GCA_038442645.1 Agave tequilana
GGTTTCGTGGTAGCTGCCGAGAGTGCGCCTAGACCCCGAGCGTACTTTAACCTCTGAGTTCTCACCCCTTCCTTGAAGAGGAGTGCGCGCATAGACCGTCAGGTCTCTTATGCTCCACTTGGTAGGCATGTTTAGCACCCAGCACTTTATTCACTTGCCTAGGCAAGATGCTGCCCAGATTTTCTACTCGCATCTTAAGCCGAGTCATTTTGGTAGTTCCGCCAAGCAATTTAGTGACTAAACACTGTTCGTTGTCCGTGCCTCTAGCTTGCTCAGCTTTGCTTAATTATACTCAGCTATCACTATTATTCTTGATATGTCAACACTTCCATGATATCACCCGACATCTACATATTAACATCCGGACACCAGCCTGTATTACTTGACATCTTATCACCTGTCATCTGTATACCATCACCTGCTACCTGTCATATTAATACATATTATTTGTCGTGTAAATACTTGACTTGTGTATCACATTTACGGGAATTCTGACCTGTTATCCTGTATTATATATATATATATATATATATATATATATATATATATATATATATATATATATATATATATATATATATATATATATATATATATATATAGTGATCTAAATCTATAGTACTCATGAAATCCTGATCATGCCTTACACTTGCTGAAATTACACCTAGAAGGGGGGTGAATAGGTGTATTGCTAATCAATTAAAAATTCAATGCAATATAAAATGAGATGATGCAATTGATTACTCAAAATAAGACTTGAAGCCTAATTCCCCGTGAAGGGCTCTAAACTTCTCCTCGTGATTCCTCTAGATAAGAGTGTAGGTACTTAATTTCTATCTTGTTGTGATGAGTATAGATCGACAATAATGAATGAATAAAAAGCAAATAAGTAGAGACAAGAAAGCAATCACAAATAAGAAGATTTGTTTCGAGATTCGAGCCACTGCTCTACGTCCTTGCCTTCACCACCGTAAAGGATTTTCCAATCCACTATAGGATCATCCACCAAGAGACCTTACACCAAGAAATTACAACCACTCAGAGTACACAACTCCCCAATATACTCCTCTAGTCCAGAGGTAGCGTAATGACAATAGAACAATCTCTGGGTGATCAAAAGATTACAAACTTCTCTTGAAAACTCTCTTACAAAATCCTATAGAATAAAATATAAATTTGAAGCTCAAGAATTTGTAAGTGCGAATAAAATCAGAAGAAAGATTTTGAGGACCAAAAACTTAAAGTAGATTTTTAAAAAAAAATGACAAAAAATGAAACTTGAAAGCTCTTTCTCTTGAAACCCAAAATTTGATTTTTCAAATAGAATTGTTGTTATGATTTTAAACCACCTAATGACCCTTTATATAGGTTTTTAGAAGAGTAAACTTAGTATAGTTTTACCAGGTTTAAAAGAAATAAATTGACTCTTAAAATTTAACAAAACACATTTTAAAAACATTTTAAAAACCAGCCTCCAGAAAATTAGTCGTTACCGCCAATCTAGTAGACTGTTGGTTAACTTTGAGCACAGTTTTTAGGATGAAAATGTCAGAATTCAGAAATAAGTATATTAAAATAATATGCAACTCTATAAGTCTTGTTTCTAATGTAACTTAAATCAATTCAATATCATTTCAGAATAGAAAGTTATCAATAAAATACTGAAAGGTATCAAATCAAAAACTGTAAACTATTTTAAGAATAAGAACATAGTTTAACCCAATATTTGACATCTTTAATATTTGAATCAGAAAATAATTATTGAATAAGAAATGTAGCCCTGAAAGTTATATTTGAAATGTAATTTAAATCATGCTAATTGAATATAAGAATAAAAATCTATGATAAGAAATCTAAAAGGGTGTCGAGCAGATCAGCAGAACTAAAACTGGTTAAAATCAAAAATCATACTTTTGAAAAACGTGCATTTTTGTGTGTGTATAATTTTTAGCTTCAAAAATATATTCTACCCTTTAACAAACTAAAATAAACACAAATCGAAGTCTTATTGTAGAACTCCTTCTCCAAGCCGACTTGATCCAAACACGATCCAAAGAGCTTGACTCCAACCGAGTGCTAGATGCGATCTTGACGCGCGAGCTCTTGAATCTACATGTGTTAGCTCCAAAACTCTTTTGTTGAACCTAGACACTTACTAATATCTTGATTAATAACTAAAACTATATAAACACAAGATTATTAGTAAACTATAACTGCATGAGTTAATCATCATCAAACTAGAGTAATGGGCCTTTGGGCCAACAATCTCCCCTTTCTGATGATAACAAAACTCTTGGACTTATATATATATGGATTAAAGTTAAACTTCATAGAAGCTCCCCCTTAACTCATGCATAACAATAAACAAATAGATATTGAAAGAAATATATAAACTAAACAAAACATATATGCATAAACAATGATATAAACATGCATATATAAACTCTCTAAATTCTTCTCCCCTTTTTTGTCAATTCATCAACAAAGGGGTGAGGACAATCAAACAATAAAGATGTATATACGATATACATTCATGAAGAGGAGAGACATTAAGTTAGCTCCTCTTGCATACATGCATTACATAGAGAAGGGATGACTAGACCCTAGCCTACATAAAGCATAATATACAATGTATAAACGAAGATGTTAAGCTCCCCCTACACACGTGTACCACATAAAGAAGAGAGGTCAAGCTCCTCAATGTGAGATATACTCAACATGAATCTATAAATAGAAGAGATGTTAAGCTCCCCTTGCATATAGGCAATATATATCAACAAATTTTAAAACAAAATTTTTGATAAACAAAAATTTGAAATTTCTTAAGTCAACAAAACAAATTTTGATACCAATGAAATCAAATAGTAGTTGACATAAACAAATGTTGGTACCATTAGAAATTTTTTTTTAAAGATACCAATTGTAGATTTTGATACCAATTGAAGGTGAAACATGAAATATTTTGATATCAATTAAATAGCAATTGAAATTAATGTATAAGCTTGTAAAGATACCAATTAACATTTGAAATAAAATCAAACTTAACATAAACATAATTTGAGCTTTAAGAATGTAAAGATATTGTAAAACAAGCATAATCAAATCATATATATGAATGTATAAAAATGAAAATACCAATTGAAATTGATACTAATTGAAATTTGAAGCATATATATATAAGAAACAAAAATATGAGTATACAAAAATAAAATAACATAAAGATCATGTGTATAACTCATACCTACCACCCTATTCATGCACAAGTTTAAAAGATATTCAATAAGGGTATACAAGGCATAGTCGCCCATCCAACCGCCCTTTGATGGTAGGTTTTCAAAATTATGATTTGAAAATATTTTAACATAATTTGAAAAACTCTACCAATTGAAAAATAAAGACTAGTTTAAAGATAATTTTGAAAAATCTTGTAGGATCTAAAATATTAAGTCAACACAACACTAGAATAAAGATAATGCGTTAAATAAAATAACTTGGAAGAAAGGAAATAAATCTCAGAAATAATGCAAACATAAACACAAGAGATTTTATCCTGGTTCGGTCCTCTTGACCTACATCTAGTCCCCAAGTAACCCGCTTGAGATTTTTCTAATCCTTAATTTTGTACACCCAAAACCAACACCTTCTACACCACTTGACAAATAATCTTTCCCAAATCCGTACAACTCCTTACACCAAGAAGACAACAACACCTTGTACAACTTCTCTTTTACACCAAGAAGACGTTTTTATACAATACTTCTCTTTGAGTGATTACAATCAATCCTATAAGTCTTGAGATTTGTATGTGATCTTGACCAAGGACTCTTATAGGTAGACTCTCAGATTTTTTCACTAGAGGATTAGAATTTGTGTGAAGAATAGAAAGTAAAACTAATTTTCTGAAAACAGAATTTTGACCAGAGTTTTTGGACAGAAAAACTTAGATTTGAATTGGTGTGTTTAGCCTAGGTAACATCCCTATTTATAGCTGAAATCTATGGTCAGTTAGAGCAGTTATCAGGACAAATTTGAATTAAAATGTTGGATAAACACCAGAAAACTAATAACTATTTAACAGTTAGAAATTGTTATAATTCGACTGGGGTAGGCATTTTTGACTGGGTTAGCCGACTAGCAAAAGGCATAAGTCGACTATAAATATATGATACAGATATTCAAGTATCTGAAAGCTACTATTAGTCAACCAGCAGAAATTATAAGTCGACTACAACATGTGTTATTCGACTAGTAATGTTGATAAGTCGATTAATGATGCTAATAGCCAAGAAACAGAAAATTGAGATCTTTTCTGGATAGGACTTTGTCGACTATAGGAATTTGATAAGTCGACTAGACATTCTATTAGTCGACTATAAGAAGGGTCAAGTCTACTAATACACTATTTTGTATGTGATCAAGGCTTTTAACAAATATCTAAAAAATACACAAAAATAGTACAAATTACATTTGTTATCATCAAAATAAGTTCTAATATTTTCCCCCTTTTTGATGATGACAATGTCTGTATGCACAAGCTCCCCCTATAGAGAAATCCCCTGCAGAAAACAGGTTATAACAAATATATATATAACAAGTGTTCTCCCCCTGCATTATAGTATACATATGATATATTTTCAAATGTTAGAAATAACTTATATCATCAGGTATTCTCTTTTCTTTGAATGGCACCAATCATAACATGATCAAAATATTAACCTTTAGGAATTCAAACCCAATTTGAATTTGGTTTCCATCTGTTAGTATAAACATAATTGCATGAATTACATATATGATGTATATATGATGCAATATAAGCATTTTTATTCATATTATTTAGATTTTTAGGAATCCAAATATATTTAAACTTTGATCTCATGGTCTTCTTAACAAAAGAATTATCATTATTCTTTTTGTAGACATTATTTTTTGAACAACCAAGACCACATTATTTTTTGAACAACCAAGACCAATATGCTTATCTTTGAAAATCCAAGTCCAAAATGATTATATGAAACCTTTTGATATGACAATATTTCATTTAAATTTTCTTTTTCTTTATTAAAACTTTGTCACTTTATTCAAAAGTTCTTCATATTTATCTTTAAAAATTGTCATGTCTTTATCTAAAATAGAAATTCTTTCATTTAAGGACATAGTTTCTTTTTTAAGCAAAATATTTTCTTTTAAGAAATTCTCATTATCTTTTTTCAATAAAGTTATAACTTTTTCAAAGTCATCCTTTTGAGAATTTACAGAAGAAATTTGAGAAAAATAAACAAAATTTTCAATAATGAGTTTTAAATTTTCCTTCGATAAAAATTTTATTTTTTATCTTTTCATTCTTGAGATCATTATATAATTTATGAAATGCATCTAAGAGTTCAGTACATTGTACCTTATCTTCTTCTTAAGCCATAAAATAAATGTTGGCATATTTAGTGGTTTCTTCTTCGTCAGAGGAAGAGGAATCACTATTCTCCCATGATGCCTGATAATCTTTCTTCTTTTTGAACTTTTTGCTCTTGAATTTCCCTTTGTTTTTGAGCAATGGGCAATCCTTCTTCATATGACCTATTTTATTACAATTAAAACATTTAAACTTACCTTGCTTCAAGAACTTTATGAATTTTCTTGAGAGCATTGCCATCTCCTCTTCATCATCATCTGAACTGTCCATATCTGAGGATGTATGGAAGGTAAGTACTTTATTCTTAGATAGAGGTTGTTGTTCATCCTTTTTTCACTCTTCAAGTTACACTTCATATGCCATTAAATTACCAGTAAAGTTTTCTAATGACATAGTTGAGAGATCATTTGCTTCTTCTGTTGCAGTGGACTTCTTCTCCCAATCTGATGTAAGTGCACGAAAAACCTTCCTAACTTTTTCGACTTGAGTGTACTCCTTTCCAAGGGATGCTAAGGAATTTATAATGTCAGTGAATCTTGTAATCATTTCTAAAATTATTTCGTTCTCTTTCATTTTGAAGATTTCAAACTTGTGAAGAAGAGTAGAAATTTTAGATTCTTTAACCTTATTTATACCTTCATGGGTTACCTGTAGAATCTGTCATATTTGATTTGCAAATCTGACCGTTGACACGCGATTGAATTCTTCTTTGTTCAAGGCACAAAAAAGCGGGTTCATTGCTTTGGCATTAAGGTTTGCAGACTTCTTTTATTCTTCATTCCATGCACGGTAATTTGTGGTCGGGTTGGTGTACGTTACTTCTACTATGTTCCATAGTTCGTAGTTGAGCGATTGCAAGTAGATCTTCATTCTACACTTCCAGTAGTTGTAATTTGATTCATCAAAAAATGGTGGATGTTGTATAAAATGTCCTTCTCTGAATTGTGATGAAGAAAACTCCGTTGCCATCCTTGTAGGGTGTTGACTGGGTATGCAAGGCTTTGATACCAATTATAGGATCTAAAATATTAAAGTCAACACAACACTAGAACAAAGATAATGCGTTAAATAAAATAACTTGCAAGAAAAGAAATAAATCTCAGAAATAATGCAAACGCAAACACAAGAGATTTTATCCTAATTCGGTCCTCTTAACCTACATCCAATCCCTAAGCAATCCGCTTGAAATTTTCCTTATCCTTAATTTTGTACACCCAAAACCAACACCTTGAACACCACTTGACAAACAACCTTTGACAAATCCGTACAACTCTTCTTGCACCAAGAAGACAACAATACCTTATACAACTTCTCTTCTATACCAAGAAGACGCTTTTGTACAATACTTCTTTTTGAGTGATTATAATCAATTATATAAGCCTTGAGATTTGTATGTGATCGTGAACAAGGACTCTTATAGGTGGACTCTTAGAAATTCTTTACTAGAGGATTGAAATTTGTGTGAAGAACAGAAAGTAAAACTAGTTTTCTAAAAACAGAATTTTGACCAGAGTTTTTTGGACAGAAAAACTAAGATTTGAATTGGCGTGTTTAGCATAGGATGCATCCCTATTTATAGCTGAAATCTATGGTTAGTTAGGGCAGTTATCAGGACAAATTTGAATATTAAAATATTGGATAAACACTAGAAAGCCAATAACTGTTTAACAGTCAGAAACTGTTATAAGTCGACTAGGGTAGGGAGTAAGTCGACAAGGGTAGGCATTTTTTACTGGTTAGTCAACTAGCAAAAGGGATAAGTCGACTACAAATATATGATACAGATATCCAAGTATCTAAAAACTACTATTAGTCAACCAACAGAAAGTATAAGTCGACTACAACATGTATTAGTCGATTAGTAATGTTGATAAGTCGACTAATGATGCTAACAGTCAAGAAACAGAAAATTAATATCTTTTCTGGATAGGACTTAGTCGACTATAGGACTTTGATAAGTCGACTAAACATTCTATTAGTCGACTATAGGAAGAGTCAAGTCTACTAATAGGACTATTTTGTGTGTGATCAAGGCTTTTAACAAATATCTAAAAAATACACAAAAAAAGTAAAAAAATACACAAAAATAGTACAAATTACATTTATTATCATCAAAATAAGTTCCAACAGTGTTAAATCCTTCAAACATGAAAACAAGTCATATATCCCATGAAAACATGAAAATCACATGATTATCAACACTCAAATAGAAATAAAGTACATATATGCTCATGAAACAAAAAATCATGAGTAAATACCAAACATAAAGTGTAAGAGTCATGTAATCAATAAAATTATGGAAATAAGACATTGAAGCTCATATGAATTTTCTTTTATCAAAATTAAGAAATCCTCAAAACTAAATACGCTTCAAGGTATATGTATGTTTTGTTAAAACAAAATGTATACATACATATCCCAAACATAAACGAGTCAAAAAAATTTGTATGAAAAGTAAGTGACTCTAGGATAGACATGTATATCCAATAGTTTTAGACAAAATTAACATATACATGAAGATAAATACATTTTTTATGAAAACATGTACAAAAATAGGGAAAACAAGTAAAGATGCAAGAATCATCAAAACTAGGTTATACAAGTACATCCAATGGGTACAAATGAGCAATAAAGCGCAAACATATGATAAACAAATGTGGCTCATTAGTTGTACAAGTATAAACACAAGTTTTAATAAAAATTTCATCTAAACAAGTAATCAAAAGCATGAAGTGCAAACCATGAACAAACATAATGAACATGAAAAATCAAAACATGCTAAAATAAATCAATTAGAGCATGTAAACATAAATAAGGAGTTAGAGATAGTTAAGAAAATCAATAGGGCTAATCTCTAGGTCTCCAAACCATGGTGGTCCTCCCATCAAACATTCTTGAAGGTGATGCATCCAATGTAGTATGCATTAAACTCAAACGCATCCACCATCAAGGCACCAAAACCCTCACGTCAAGTGAGAGCCCACACCTCTATCTAATACAAAAGGTGTGGATTTTGGTACCCATACCTTATTGGGTCCATGGGGGTTAGCACCATTCCTAACTCAAATATGATTATTAGAAGCATTTATATGATCAAAACAAACTTTAGCTAAGTGACCCTTTCGGCGATAATAAGTACATGTATAAATTCTACCATACATGAATGTATGATGTGCATGATGAGCATGCGGTACATGAGTATGCTTAGTGTGTGATTTAGAAGTGTGAGCATGTGTAGTATGAAATGGTCTTTTTGAATAATTTTTCTTGGAAAACATGTCTTCTAATTTAGCTTTATTAAACTCACATTTCTTTAAAACATTTATCAAATTGTTGATTTTAGTTTTTAAGAAAGAAATTTCATTTTCATCAATCTTGGGAAACTTAGCTTTACATGAGATCTTGTATACATCAAAATCTTTTTGTGTTGATAAAAGAGTGAAAGAAAAATCTTCTTTTTCTTTAGAAAGAGTGATAATTTTGTTTTGAAGAACTTCATTTTTTTTTATTTTTAGATAATTTTTCTTTAAAAAATCATAATTATCAGAAAGTTCTACAAATGCATCCCCTATATCATTTATAGTTAACCCACAATCATCAAGGGATGGATTAGAATTTACCTTGGGTGTATTATCATTTGCCATGAAACACACGTTTGTTGTGTCCACTTCCTCTTTAGATTCACTTTCTGAATCCCATGTGGCTTTGAGAGCTTTCTTCATGAATGGCTTCTTTGGCTTGTTTGAGAAAGATGACTTGTTTTTGATATCCAGACATATGGCAACGGTGTGTCTGGGTTTCTGACAGTTAAAACAAATGATTTTCTTTTCTTCCTTACCTTGCCATCATATCCTATGGTTGATTTTTTCCTTATTGTACATCCTTCTTACATTTCTTATGAGGAGAGATAGATCTTCATCATCTTCTTCTTCTTCATCATTATTGGAGATGGTGGCAGTAGACTTGAAGGCGATTATCTTCTTCTTTTGTGGTTCTATTTCTTCTCTAGTCTTCCTCTTCATCTCATGAGTCTTAAGGTTGCCGATAAGACCAATTAGCTTCATCTCTTCTTTATCGTTTAACTGCTTCAATGTAGTGGCTTTGACTTCCCATGATGGTGGAAATGCACGAATGACCTTCCGGACCTTTTGAACATTATCGATTTCATCACCTAAAGAAGAAAGACCATTAGTTATTTTAGTACATTTTGTAATCATATCATCAATAGATTCTTTTTCATGCATTATGAAGTTTTCATATTGAGAACGCAAGAGATCAATTTTAGCTCTCTTGACTTGTGATGTTCCCTCATGAGTGACTGCTAAGTGTGACCAAATCTCGTAGGCGGGTTTGCAATGAATGACCCTAGCTAAATCGTCTTCATTCAAGGCTAGAAGCAATGCATTGTATGCCTTTGCATTGGCATCAAATTCCTTGGTGGCTATATCGGACCAAGTGTCCTCATCAGCAGTGGGTACACTAAAAGGTTTAGTCAAAAATACGGTGATCCTAACCTTCCATATGGAAAAGTTAAGGCCATCAAACTTGGGAGGGGTTTTAATACCTTAAGCCATATTTCCTATGGATGAAAAAGAAGATGTCAATAAAATGATTAGCAAAAAGGATCTCTCTAAGGATGTTAAGTCAAAAACTAGAAACCAAAGCTCTGATACGAATTGAAATTACACCTAGAGGGGGGTGAATAGGTGTATTGCTAATCAATTAAAAATTCAATGCAATATAAAATGAGATGATGCAACCGATAACTCAAAATAAGACTTGAAGCTGAATTCCCCATGAAGGCTCTGAACTTCTCCTTGTGATTCCTCTAGCTAAAAGTTGAGGTGCTTAATTATTATCTTGTTTGGATGAGTATAGATTGACAATAATGAATGAATAAAAAGCAAATAAGTAGAGACGAGAAAGCAATCCCAAGCAAGAAGATTTGTTTCGGGGTTCGAGCCACTGCTCTACGTCCCCGCCTTCACCACCGTGAAGGATTTTCCAATCCACTATAGGATCTTCCACCAAGGGCCTTACACCAAGGAACTACAACCACTCAGAGTACACAACTCTCCAATACACTCCTCTAGTCCAGAGATAGCATAATGACAATGGAACAATCTCTGGGTGATCAAAAGATCACAAACTTTCTCTTGATAAACTCTCTTACAAAATCCTGTAGAATAAAATATAAATTTGAAGCTCAAGAATTTGTAAGTGAGAGTAAAATCAGAAGAGATTTGAGAACCAAAAACTTAAAGTAGATTTTTGAAAATAAAAGCACAAAACTAAAATTTGAAAGCTCTTTCTCTTGAAACCCAAAACTTGATTTTTCAAATAGAATTATTTTTGTGATTTTAATCCATCCTAATGGCCCTGTGTATAGGCTTTTAGAAGGGCAAACTTAGTATAGTTTTACCAGGTTTAAAAGAAATAAATTGATTTTTAAAATTCAACAAAACACTTCTAAAAACATGTTAAAAATCAGCCTCCAGAAAATTAGTCGTTACTGCCAATCTAGTAGACTATTGGTCAACTTTGAACACAGTTGTCAGGCTAAAAACGTTCGAATTCAGAAATAAGTATATAGGAATAATTTGTAACTCTATAAGTCTTGTTTCTAATGCAACTTAAATCAATTCAATATCCCTTTTGAATAGAAAGTTATCAATACAATACTGAAAGGTGTCAAATCAAAATTATAAACTGTTTTCAGAACAAGAATAGACTTCAACCCAATATTTGACAACTTTAATATTTAAATCAAAAAATAATTATGAAATAAAAAATGTAGCCCTGAAAGTTATCTTTGAAATGCAATTTAAATCATGCTAATTGAATATTAGAATAAAATGTTATGATAAGAAATCTAAAAGGGTCTTGAGCAGATCAGCAGAACTAAACTAGTTAAAATCCAAAACCATACTTTTGAAAAATGTGTATTTTTGTGTGTGTATTTTTGAGCCTCAAAAATATATTCTACCTTTAACAAACTGAACTGAACATAAACTGAAATCTCCTTGTAGAACTCCTCCAAACCGACTCGATCCAAACACAATCCAAAAAGCTTGACTCCAACCGAGTGCTAGATGCGATCTTGACGTGCGAGCTCTTGAATCTACATGTGTTAGCTCCAAAACTCCTTTGTTGAAACTAGATATCTACTAATATCTTGATTAATAAGTGAAACTATATAAACACAAGATTATTAGTAAACAATAACTACATTAGTTAATCATCATCAAAATTAGAGTGATGGGCCTTTGGGCCAACACTTGCTATTCTCGTAAATTGATAATTATATAATAAATCATAAAAAGGTCAACTTATACTGAGTAAGGAGAAACTGATGTACTTCAATTGTAATTTTGTTTACAATGGTATCGGGATGTGCAACTAAAATCTTGAGATTCTACCTGTGGGCCTCAGGTGTTCCGGGCGGGGTAGTCCTTAAACCCTAGCTATTGTAATCTATTCATTATGAGTGCTTCATGGCTCAGACCTGGCTAAATGTCAGGTTAATTGGGTTGTTGTTCCGGATTTGCATAGAACCTATTGTAAACATAACTCATGGGTCTCATACTAGTTTCTAATAACAACCTTATTTTACTCATATGTGAATATATGTGTGCTAGGGCGCTAGTCCACGTACCTAGACATCTGAGTAGGACAAGCTATAACAATAAAATATGTCAATTAATAATTCGTTGTGTGTTTTCTAATTCGTATGGACTTAGCTTACGTTGACGTGGGATATACGATATATAGATGAGGGTTTCCATGTCTTGATTATTCCTTCGGCGTACTTATCTCATGAAATCGTAAACTGGGGTTGTACCATTGGTTTTGCCGTATTTGCTTTCATCAGATTTTACTTTAAATTTCTGGTTTTAAGATTATTATTAGTATTATTATATTATATATGTTTACATCCTGTCTTATAACTTGTGTTGTATTCCATCATTCTCATGTTCTTATCATATTGTACCATCCATTTTCTTGCTTGATATCATTTACTATCTCTCTACTTGCTCTAGTATGTTTGTGCCCATGACACAGTTTTCAATGTATATTTATGATTCAGATTTATCGATACACGCGTGCTTATCCATACATGCTACTTGTCATTCGTCATATCACTCGTTGGGGAGTTCTGATTCCCCTGGATCCTCATGTTCAGATTTAAGAGTTTGGAGCTTGTGGATTCTCTGGGTTGCCGATTAAAGTGGCACAGCGGAAGCACCGATCATCGGCTGACCGTCCCGAGCCCTATCCTTCCAGGCCCCCTTGCTCGATTCTAGAGTTTTTCTATTATGACTCTGAGCCTCCTTTTGTACTATTCATGCTTGTATATCTCCTTGTATCTCATATATTGCGCCTCCTGGTTATGTAATAATCCTATAATATTGGATCACATCTGGTGACAACTTTGTAATTGTGTTCATATGTTGGAATGTATAATGCACCACATGCTTCTGTACTCTGATTCTTACCTGTATTAATACTTAGCATATATACGTGAGGGTATTTTTTATTTGCCTATATATATCGCAGTAACATCCCCGTACCCCCCAGAATTAGGGCGTTACAGGGTGGTATCAGAGCCTATGCTCTCACATCCTCAGTACATCCAGATGGCAAATAAATGGTAAAAAAATTACAACTAGAATGCATGAGTTCTGGTTATACAATCCAACTATAAGTAAAAAGTTATCTATTTTCTCTTGATAATACTTCCCTTGAATCCTGAAGCTCTTCCTTCCTTTCTTTTTACAGTTTTCCTATATTCTTAAACCAACTCAGATATGAAAAGATGGGGAACACGTAACGGTTCTCGCAGAGAGAATGATAGCATGATGAGAATACTTTATGGTATGATGGAGAGTCAACAGAAGTAGACAGAGCTCCTACATCAAGGATTTGCGCCCTAGGAACAGAAGCCAAGCAACGTATCGGATTTCAGGAGATTACAACCAGCGACCTTTTTGGGCATGGAGAAGCCCCTGGATGCAGAGCAGTGACTGGTAGACACGATAAATCTTCTAAAGGCAATTCGGCCCTAAAGAGAACAAAGTGAAAGTGGCCAAGATTCAGTTGAAGGATATGGCTAGAACATAGTGGTTGGCGAAAGAAGCGAGACTGGAGAAGCCTATCACTTGGGACCAGTTCTCAAAGGTTTCTATGAGGTATTCTTTCCCGTAACCACTCAGAAGGAAATAGAAGAACAATTTATCTGATTGCCATAGGAGAATCGGACCATAGACAGATATGCTAGAGAGTTTTTGAGGCTTATCTGGTTCGCGCCGTTCATGGTGTCTGACAAAGAGAACTGGGCCGGAAGGTTTCAGTAGGGTTAAAGATGGACATCCAGATACTCCTTATACCCCAGCAATTTAAGATATACTCTCAAGTCCTCTCCATAGCACGTGAAGTGGAGTAGGGACTGGAAAAGAGGGATCAGGAACAGGACAAATTAGGAAAGCAGACATTCCAACAGATGGACAGAGAATACCAGGTGATGGATAGAGGAGCACCAGTCAGATGTAGTAATGTGCCAAAGGCTAAACGTCTATTCCAATATCCCTTTTAGCAGGTAATATGCAAGTATTATCGAAAGCCCGGACACATTCAATGCAAATGTCAGATTCCCAAGGACTGTGTTTGATATGCGGATACAGGGATCATTCGGTGAGCAATTATCCGTTCAAAGGGACCTATCCAACACTTTCGACACAAACAGCACCCCCAGCACTTCCAGCCCCACCACTTAGAGGAATTCAAAACCTGTTGGCCGAAGAGTCCCACTCTCGCACCAGTAGTATGATCAGTCACAGAGAGGGGCAAGAGATGGAAGATGGCCAAGTTTATAACTTACTAGCAGAAGAAGCCGAAGTGTTAGATGAAGCAATGGTAAGATATGGAGCCCAATATCTTGAACGAGAACTTAAAGGTGCCATAACTATTAACCCTAATTTATGATGTCCTGAGTTGGTAAGTCATCCTTATTATTTCCACTTTATTGTACTATTATCATCAATCTTAGTTTTTCATATCCACCTCCATTTTTTCATGCTGTTCCTATCTCTTTTATTTTTACTATTCTAATTTTTTGTAGCATTTATACCAACTTAAGATAGGAGTAGACTAGTGAGGTAGCGGCAAGATAGATATGATTCGTTCTTATCCTATTTTGGCATTCTTTGATTCTAGTGCATCATATTATCTTATGTCCAGCAATTCATCAGCTTCACATTCTATTATATATATAGATATTCTATGAGAATCAGTGCAGAAAGTAGGGTAGTCATTATGTCAGTAATCAGATAGACCACATTACTACACGAAGAGTGTCAATATGAAATATATTCTCAGATTCAGAACTTCTGTCAGCTAAGTTATAGTATTTTCTATGGTATTCCAGTAGCAATCATGATCTTTTCTATTGATTTCACTAAACTTAAAGCTACAATAGCAGTCTTCATGGAATTTTTGAGTCATGGACTCCACTAGTCTCCCCAATCGAGAGTCGTGTTCTAGCCATGAGAGCTCAATCGGGCATGGGCTTTACTGCACACTGGCACTTAACATTTAGCAATGTGTTACGCGCTGGCTTCGCCACATGAGCTCCGCCTAGTGTGAGTCTCGCAGAGCATTAACTCTGCCGCACCCTAGCATTTAGCGCCTGACATTGTGTTATGCAATGGCCCCATCTATGTTTCGCTTTCGACAGTGTTTAGCACTCTCACCTTGTTCCCCAGATTTTCCCCACCTGACTTGTTTTCATGGATTTAATGGACTGAGTTTTCTTTCTGTATCTGAAAAAGCTTATCATAATTTTCTCGATGATCCATATAGCCAATATTGCAGGATTTGGGTATTCACTAGATATTTACTTTATAGTCGGATTAATATTCAGAGGGCAGTTATTATGACTTCTTAAGTTATACTTCTCAGAGTGATTGACACCCAGTATTCGGAAGTCATTATCATCAGTTGTTCTTTATTTGTTATCTGCGATCAGTTATTGGATTTTCTTTATCTACAATTTTATGATTTATTTTCAGAGTCGTAGAGAATAGGTAGACTATCTAGTAATCTTATTTCAGCCTCTTCGTCGGGAATAACTTCATGTTACGTAGAGTAGTGTGAGTTCTGAATAGGTAAATATTGTATTTTGAGGTTTCGTCTAATTGAGAGAAGTAATCTCCGTCGATTCTAACAGAATTCAAGCAGCGAAAAGTTGGCCTATTCTGAAGTCAGTTTATTATTTTATTACTCTGAACGTGTCAGTGTACAGAACTTCTGGCAGATAATTATATGATAAGGATAGTTCAGCTACACGGTATTCCAGTTATATTGTATCGGGCAGAGAACGGGATTCGGATCGTAATTTTGTTAGTGTCTTCAGAGAAGTTTAGGGACTTTTTCTTATATTCAGCTTATCTTATCACTCTCGGAAAGTCCGGGTAGTCCAATCGGACCATTCAGAATATTAATTATCTTCTTCTAATAGAATTTTTTATTATTAACTGTTATCAGGTCTGTATTGTTATGGCATCATCCGAAGAATTATACGGTAGGAAGTGCAGGAGACGTCTAGGCCCAGAGTTATTGATTAGTTATTTCTGAGATTACCCTTAGTTAGTCATATCTTAATTGGTATAATCTTGTCCCTATCCTTTCCTGTGTTCATTTTTCCCTTATCGAAATTTCGAGGATGAAATTTTTGTAAGGTGGATAGAGTATAACACCTCGTTCCCAGAATACGTATTTAGATACGTATTCAGATTTTTTGATCATATTTTTTATTTACTTCCTGTATTTGTTTTATTTTATAATTAATTATATGATTGTTTTGCATTGGATCTGAATTCGTGGACTCGGAATTAGCTGTAGTCTGAACCAAGGACCCGATCCCAGTATAGATTTAACCATTCTGGTAGTCAAATTTAAATAATTTTTATTTCAAATACTATTTTCTAATATTTTAAAATTTTCATGATTTTTCATAATTTTTTTTGAATTATTTTAATAAAAACCCTAAAATCAGGATTAATCAGTACTGCTGGTTTATTCCCAGATTTTTAATTTACAAATGGAGTCAAATTTTGTGAAACTGCTTTCATATATTTTCTTAAAATAATATTTACTATCTTAATACATTTTCAGGGATTTTCTGAATTTAACAGATTTCGATCAGATTTGGTGTTAACCGGTATCGGCAGTCGATTCCAAGATTTTTAATTTGAAAATCATAAAGAATTTCTTGAAACAGATTTCACCATGATTCTTAGAATAATATTCTTGATTTTTAAAACTTTTGGGATCATTCTGACATACTTGATTTTCAAACGATTCCGGTATTTTTCCAAAGTTTTTCACATCCGCGATCAAACCCGGGGATTTCAACATTCCAATTATTTTCTCTTTTTCTTCTAATCAAATTTTTCTTTTTCCTTTTTCTTTTCTTTGTCCTTTTTTCTTCCTTCCTTTTCCTTTGACCATGTTCTAAACACTTGTCCAGTCTTCTATTACATTCTACAACCCTCCTCCAAAATATCTCCCAAAAAATCCCAATCCACTCAACACCCTCTCCCACCACCCATGGCCAGCCAAAGACACTCCACCCTTTATCTTTTACAAAAAAACCCTAACCCTAATCCTTGTAATAGTGTAAACGATATGATATTTGGGTTTGTATTGTATTTGTATATGTGGTTTTGTGTATACGTACCTGGTTGTATGAGTGTATCGGTGTCATGTGCTGTATCCTGTGTTCAAATGCTTATAACAGTATAAACAATATGATATTTGTGCACGTATTGGTACTAACCATACAAGTACCCATGTATAGCTTTCGGAGCTTTTGCACACTCTCGCGATGGCTACCCAATTGGTCTAGGCCTTGCACCCTTATGGGTTTCATGGTAGCTACCGAGAGTGTGTTGAGACCCCGGGCTTACTTTAGCCCTTATGGGCTTACACACAGCCTTCAGCCTTCACACACTATATAGATGGTCTTGTTACTAGCTGTTTATATACATGATTATGTGATATTGATATCTCATGCAGATATCCTTGTACCGACTCTGAGTTTTTGCCACTCCCGGGCTATCTACCCAATTGGTTTTAGGCCTGCACCCTTATGGGTTTCGTGATAGCTGCCGAAAGTGCGCCTAGACGTCGAGCGTACTTTAGCCTCTGAGTTCTCATCCACTTCCTCAAAAGAGGAGTGCGCTTAGACCGTCAGGTCTCTCATGCTCCGCTTGATAGGCATGTTTAGCGCCCAGTGCTTTATTCATTAGATTTGCCTATGCGAAATGCTACCAGATGTTCTACTCGCATCTTAACTGAGTCATTCTGGTAGCTCTGCCAAGCGATTTAGTGACTAAACACTATTCACTGTCCATGCCTCCAGCTTGCTCAACTTCACTTAATTGTACTCAGCTGTTACTATATCACTCGCTATGCAAATGCTTGATATGTCAACACTTACCATGCGAACACCCGACGTCTACATATTGACATCCTGACACCTACCTGTATTACTTGACATCTTGTGACCTGTCATCTGCACACTATCACTTGGCACATGTCATATTAACACCCGCTATCTGTCATGTAAATACTTGACTTGTGATTATCACATTTACGAATATATATATATATATATATATATATATATATATATATATATATATATATATATATATATATATATATATAATATATATTGTTGGCCCAAAGGCCTATCACCCTAGTTTTGATGATGATCAACTCATGAAGTTATGTTTACTAATGATCTTGTGTTTAATTAGTGATAGATTCATTATCAAGATCTTAGTAGGTGCATAGCTCAACAAAGGATATAATGTCAAGATTTGGAGCTAACACGGTGTGATCCAAGGAGGTTTTGGATCAAGCTTGGACCAAGTCAAGAAGATGAGAAGACTTCAAGGGAAGACTTCAAGATCAAGACTTGTGTCTAGGTATAAGATTTTGTTTTTGTTTTAGTTAAAATGTAAAGGATAGAATAGTGGTGGATTGCTCAAGTATATATCACACACACACTCTTGAATTAATTATCTTTTCATAAAAGGATTTTTAGTTTAGAAAAGACTTTCTTTTTGGAAAAATATCATTTTGGTTTTTTGGTGTTTTCTCATATACATATCTTTAAACCAAAACCATGTTTAAATGCTTAATGTCAAAACATAGTTATTTCATCTTAATTGTGTAGTGGATCATATCCATATACACTATGCTTTAATGAATTCAAAATATCTTGTTTTTGTATCAGGAAGATGTTTGGAAAACAAGTTTTAGAAAAATACTGTTTTCATCATGAGCCAAATATTTTCAAGTTACAAAAATAGTCCAATCTTTTATAACATGCCTTGATTTTGTGCAAGCATGTTTGTTTTATCAAAGTATATTGGTAAAACTATTTTTGTAGATTTTTTAAGTATTTATGGGATTTTATTTCAATCAAAAGACTAAGTTTTAAATTCCAGTTTTCTGTTTCAGGCTTCAGCAAGTCGACTGTATAGTCGACTATACCTGAAGTCGGTCGACCGGACAGGTCGACCGACGTGCACAGACGTGCACGCATTTGTGCACTGGAGGACGGCCGACCGGACGGTCGATCATTCCAGAGAGCTCTGCTCTCTGGAAATTTCGGCCAACCGTACGGATCGACCGACAGAGAGCTCTACTCTCTGCTCCAGTAGCTCGGTCGACCCGGGCGGTCGACCGTGGCTCCAACGGTCGGATTTCTGACCGTTGGCGGTCGACCGACCCGGTCGACCGGCAAGCCTGACAGACCCCAACGGCTAGTTTTTGACAGCCTATATATTTGGGGGTTTGGTTATTGTTTTGGAACAAGATTTTAGGAGAGCTTGAGCCAGTTTTTTCCCATTTTTTAAAGGGTTTTCTCCACATATTTGAGAGCAAATATTTCCTATCTAAAGGGAAGATTTTATTCAAGAGTGTTTAAAAGAGATTCTTTGAGTTTTCCTCCACCATTCTCATCCTAGTTTTTCTCACACAAACACTTGAGCTATCCATTGCTATTCATCTTATAGGAGTGTTGTAGTGAGAGCTTTTATTGGTGATCAAAATGTTTAGATCACCAAGAGATCATTTCTTGTACTCTGAGGAGGCGGACGTGTGTGTCTGCGTTGTTTCGAGTTCGGGTGCGAACTCCGTGTTTGAAGTGTGGCCTCGGCAAGCTTGTGGGGCTTGCGTGTGTACGGGACTAGGGAGTCCGAGGGTTTGTAGGTGTTTGTGGCACCGGGAGAGATCCATTGGGATCTTGCATAGTGGAAATCCTTCGTGTGTCGAAGGCGGGATGTAGAGCAAGTGTGCTCGAACCTCGAAACATACCTTTGTGTTTGCATTGCCAATTTTCTCTCTCTTTATCTCCTTGTTTATATCTTGCATTACTTATCTTGTCTTTTCCTTTATATGCATGATATATTCCTTGTGCTCATATTGATATATTGCTTGGGATTGTTTGCTAACACTTGTATTCAACCAAGAGCCAACGTGGCACCTCAACCCATTCAAGGGGAATCTAGAGGAGGTTGTCCAGAGCCCTTCACGGGAATTCAGCAACACTCTTGTGTTATACGTGGTGTTTAGTGTAAAAGTTTAATTTGCTCATAATTGTTTTTAGCTTCCGCATTATTTGGCATTAAGTGACCATTTGATTAGCCATCACCTATTCACCCCCCCTCTAGGTGAACTTACAATTGGTATCAGAGCTTGGTACTCTGATTTGGGTCTAACAACCTTGAGTTAAAGATCCTCTTTTTAGGCTAATCACATATTTTGTACACACACCATGGACTTTATGTCACCACCCACTTTGACATTCTTAACATCCAAATTTGGAAGGTTAAGATGTCTTTGTACCTCAAAGCCTTAGGCATACATGTTCATCTTGCCACAACTAAAAATGATTATTGTTTAAATGGCAAAAATAATGAGGCTAATGCAAAAGCCCTTCATGCTCTTAAGTCAACCCTAAATGATAATTTTTTATCTAGGCTTTCTAACATTGAATCGGCTTTTGTTGTTTGGAACACCCTCACCTCCCTTGGCGAAAAGGATCTATACTATGTGGGGAGTGACTCGGATGTTGGAAGCGACATCTCCAACAAGTGCTACATGGTCTAAGGGGATAACCCCCTTGAGGTAACTACCGAATCCAAGGATGAGGATGTAGACATGTCATATGATGAGCTATCTACTTTTTGT
This sequence comes from Agave tequilana, assembly GCA_038442645.1. Taxonomy (NCBI): domain Eukaryota; kingdom Viridiplantae; phylum Streptophyta; class Magnoliopsida; order Asparagales; family Asparagaceae; genus Agave; species Agave tequilana. The sequence continues at coordinate 20,672 of JAVJIF010005663.1, forward strand.
CATCTATTGCTTGAAAAGTATGACATGATTAAGAAAGAAAATAAAAATTTGAAAAAGAATATTGCTTGCATGCATAAAGAACATGATTCATTTAGGAATAACATTGCATGCTTTGAAAAAGAAAATGAAGTTTTGAAAAATGAGAATGTTTCCCTCATGTCAAAATTGAATGATTTATGTGAAGGGAATATGTCTTTGAAAAATAAGATTGATTTGGTGGAAAAACAAAAGGAAGTTGTTTTTCAAGAAATAAATCTTTGAAAAGAAAATTTTGTGAAAAAGAAAAAGATTTTGTTTCACAAAAGAAAAAGAAAAATGATTCTATATCTCACCATACTTTACATGCCACCACAAATGAGATAAAAGTTTTAAAACATAAAATGGATTGTTTGAGCTCAACTTTGAGCTCGTGTGCATTCAACCATTCTAGATTGGAGTCTTTGTTTTCAAAGAAACAAACTCCACACATTCATGCACATCCACATCATACATAAGCCACATCATACATATGCTTATGTTGCACGCCATGACCACACACATACACATAAGCATTCTAAGGTGTACAAATGTACACATTGTGACCGCAAAGGCCATCTAGCAAAATTTTGTTATGATAAGATAAATGCTTTAAATTTTGCTAAAAATAAAAATGATTGGGTTCCTTACAAGACTAACCCTAAAGGACCCATACCAAAACCCCCACCCCATGTGTTTGATGTAGGTGAGGGATCTCTCAAGACGTGAGAGACTTGGTGCCTTGATGGTGGATGCACTTGGACTTGAAGGACATATATATGGATGCATCGCTATCAAGGAGGTTTTGGTGGGATGACCACCATGTTTGGAGCTTTGGAGTTGGTAACAATCTCTAAACTCCCATTTTATTTATGTTCATGCTTGTTCATTCATAATATTTTGAGCATGTTTATGTTTTATGATTTATTGTGCTTCATGCGGTAAAATCTTGTTTAGATGTAGTATTTGTCAAAACTTAGATTTATACATGTACAAGTAGTGAGCCACATTTGATTCATATACGTTTGCACTTCATTGTTCATTTGTACTCACTATATGCACATGTATAGCCTAGTTTTGATGATTCTTTCATTTACACTTGTTTTACCTATTTTCATGTTTTACTTCATGTATATGTATTTTTATTCAAATCTAATAAATATACATGTATACCCGTGAGTCTCTTGCCTTCATGCAAATACTATTAATAGACTCTTTTATGTTTGGGATATGTATGTGTATTGTTAGGATTGGATAAATCATACATATACCTAGAAGTTTGTTTGTTTTATTGAAAAATGATTTTTCATGTTTTTGTTTTTTATAAAAATTTGATACATGATCATTTTTGGGCTTCATTGTCTATTTTCATGAAAATGCTACTTACATGACTTTTGAACACTCACACTTTATTTATTTTGTCATGACTTTGATTCATGAACACTTTTATGAGCTTAATCGATCTTGAGTGTAAAACTTTGTGTATTTAGTCTTGATTCATGAAAAATATGATTTGATGATTTTGAAGGATCTTTAACTAGTTTTTCAAAATTAATTTAACTAGTTATTTATTCTTCAAATTTTATAATGAGATATACACTTGAACTTACCTTATGCCAATTGGTATCATTAGATCATTTCAATTGGTATCAATGTGATTATTCTTTTTGTATATACTCATGTTTTGATTATATGTATGTAAGCTTTCAATTCTAGTAGTATCAATTTCTATTGGTATTCTCTTTTCATACATATATATGTATTATTGTGCTTAACTTTCAATTGGTTCATATTTTTAAAGCACAAAGTTTTTGATGAAAAATAAAATATTTGATCATTATGTTTACATTTGGTATCAATATGTTTCAACTTCATATTTGTTAAATTTCAATTGATATCAATATGGTTTTCAATAATGATTATTTTCAAATTGATATCTTAAAATTTGATTGTTTTACAAGAGCTCTGATACCTTTAAAAATTTTGCTTAAAAAAAATTAAAAAAATAATTAAAAATGTTTTGATATGTATTGACTATATGCAAGGAGAGCTTAACATCTCTCCTACATATAGATTCATGTTGAGTATATTATAAATTGAGGAGCTTGACAACTCTTCTTTATATGATATACGTGTGTAGCGGGAGCTTCACATCTCCTCTTATGCATTACATAATATGTGTTATGTGAGTTAGGGCTTGTCATCCCTTCTTCATGTAATGCATATGTGTAGGGAAGCTAACTTAGCGTCTTCCTCTTCATGAATGTATATCGCATATAACCTTTATTGATTGATTTGTTTAACCCCTTCTTGATCTTTTTGTTTTTGACAAAAAGGGGAGAAAAAATTTGTTTGATTTGATTTTACTTTGAACCCTTTGTTGATGAGTGACAAAAAGGGGGAGAAGTATTTGAGTTTATATGCATGTTTTCGTTGCTTAAGGGGGAGAGGTATTTGTCTTCCTTGTTAATTATGCATATATGTTTGTATTGCAAATAGGAGAAAAAGATTTGATTTATGCTTGTTGCATGTTTTATCTCCATACTTGCATACATGTTTATGAGCTTTATTGTCATATATTATTGTTTATTTGGTATGCATGAGTTAAGGGGGAGCTTCTTTGAAGCTTTATTTTAATCCATGCATATATAACTTCATGAGTTTTGTCATCATCAAAAAGGGGAGATTGTTGGCCCAAAGGCCTATCACCCTAGTTTTGATGATGATCAACTCATGAAGTTATGTTTACTAATGATCTTGTGTTTAATTATTGACAGGTTCATTATCAAGATCTTAGTAGGTGCATAGCTCAACAAAGAATATAATGTCAAGATTTGGAGCTAGCACGGTGTGATCCAAGGAGCTTTTGAATCAAGCTTGGACCAAGTCAAGAAGATGAGAAGACTTCAAGGGAAGACTTCAAGATCAAGACTTGTGTCTAGGTATAAGATTTTATTTTTGTTTTAGTTAAAATGTAAAGGATAGAATAGTGGTGGATTGCTCAAGTATATATCACACACACACTCTTGAATTAATTGTCTTTTCATAAAAGGATTTTTAGTTTAGAAAAGACTTTCTTTTTAGAAAAATATCATTTTGTTTTTTTGGTGTTTTCTCATATACAACCAAAACCATGTTTAAATGCTTAATGTCAAAACATAGATATTTCATCTTAATTGTGTAGTGGATCATATCCATATACACTATGCTTTAATGAATTCAAAATATCTTGTTTTTGTATCATGAAGAAGTTTGGAAAACAAGTTTTAGAAAAATACTGTTTTCATCATGAGCCAAATATTTCCAAGTTACAAATATAGTCCAATCTTTTATAACATGCCTTGATTTTGTGCAAGCATGTTTGTTTATCAAAGTATATTGGTAAAACTATTTTTGTAGATTTTCTAAGTATTTATGGGATTTTATTTCAATCAAAAAGACCAAGTTTTAAATCCCAGTTTTCTGTTTCAGGCTTCAGCAAGTCGACTGTATAGTCGACTATACCTGAAGTCGGTCGACCGGACCAGTCGACCGACATGCACAGACGTGCACGCCTTTGTGCACTGGAGGACGGCCGACCAGACGGTCGACCGTTCCAGAGAGCGCTGCTCTCTGGAAATTTCGGCCGACCGTACGGGTCGACCGACAGAGAGTTCTACTCTCTGCTCCAGTGGCTCGGTCGACCCGGGCGGTTGACCGTGGCTCCAACGGTCGGATTTCTGATCGTTGGCGGTCGACTGACCCGATCAACCGGCAGGCCTGACAGACCCCAACGGCTAGTTTTTGACAGCCTATATATTTGGGGGTTTGGTCATTGTTTTGGAACAAGATTTTAGGAGAGCTTTGAGCCAGTTTTTTCCATTTTTTAGAAGTGTTCTCTCCACATATTTGAGAGCAAATATTTCCTATCTAAAGGGAAGATTTTATTCAAGAGTGTTTAAAAGAGATTCTTTGAGTTTTCCTCCACCATTCTCATCCTAGTTTTTCTCACACAAACACTTGAGCTATCCATTGCTATTCATCTTATAGGAGTGTTGTAGTGAGAGCTTTTATTGGTGATCAAAGTGTTTAGATCACCAAGAGATCATTTCTTGTACTCTGAGGAGGCGGACGTGTGTGTCCGCGTTGTTTCGAGTTCGGGTGCGAACTCCGTGTTTGAGGTGCGGCCTCGGCAAGCTTGTGGGGCTTGCGTGTGTACGGGACTAGGGAGTCCGAGGGTTTGTAGGTGTTGTGGCACCGGGGAGAGATCCATTGGGATCTTGCATAGTGGAAATCCTTTGTGTGTCGAAGGCGGGGATGTAGAGCAAGTGTGCTCGAACCTCGAAACATACCTTTGTGTTTGCGATTGCCAATTCTCTCTCTCTCTATCTCCTTGTTTTATAACTTGCATTACTTATCTTGTCTTTACCTTTATATGCATGATATATTCCTTGTGCTCATATTGATATATTGCTTTGGGTTTGTTTGCTAACACTTGTATTCAACCAAGAGAGCCAACGCGGCACCTCAACCCATTCAAGGGGAATCTAGAGGAGGTTGTCCAGAGCCCTTCACGGGGAATTCGACAACACTCTTGTGTTATACGTGGTGTTTAGTGTAAAAGTTTAATTTGGTCATAATTGTTTTTAACTTCCGCATTATTTGGTATTAAGTGACCATTAGATTAGCCATCACCTATTCACCCCCCCCCTCTAGGTGAACTTACATATATATATATATATAATATATATATATATATATATATATATAATATATATATATATATATATATATATATATATATATATATATATATATATATATATATATATATATATATATACAGTAATCTGAATCTATAGTACTCATGTACTTCTGAACTCCTCAGCTCCTTATCATGTCTTCCATCTGCTATTCCTGTAAATTAATAATTATATAATAAATCATAAAAAATGTCAACTTATACTAGGTAAGGAGAAAACTGATAGACTTCAATTGTTGTTTTGTTTACAATGGTATAGGGATGTTGTGCAACTAAAATCTTGAGGTTCTACCTGTGGGCCCCAGGTGTTCCGGGTGGGGTAGTCCTTACACCCCGGCTATTGTAATCTATTCATCATAAGTGTTTCGCGGCACGGACCTGGGTAAATGTCAGGTTAATTGGGTCATTATTTTAGATATGCGAGGACCCATTGTAAACATAACTCATGGGTCTTATCATTAGTTTCCAATAACAACCTTGTTTTACTCAGATATGGATATATGTGTGCTGAGATGCTAGTCCACATACCTAGACATCTAAGTAGGATAAGCTATAATAATAAAAGATGCCAATTAATAATTCGTTGTGTGTTTTGCAATTCGGGTCGTATGGACTTAGCTTAAAATGACGTGTGATATACAATATATAGATGAGAATTTCCTTGTTTGGATTATTCTTTCGACGTACTTATCTCATGAAACTGTAAACTGGGGTTGAACCGCTAGTTTTGCCGTATTTGCTTTCATTGAGTTTTACTTCAGATTTTTGGTTTTATGATTATTATTAGTACTATTATATTATATATGTTTACATCCTGTCTTATCAATCGTATTATATTCCATCAGTCTCTTGTTCTTATCATATTGTACCATGCATTTTCCTTCTTGATATCATTTACTATCTCTCTACTTGATCCAGTATGCCTATGCTCATGACACATTTTCAATGCATATTTATGATTTGGATTTATCGATACACGTGTTCTTATACCTGCATGCCACTTGGCATTCGCCATAGCATTCGTTGGGGAGTTCTGACTCCCCTGGATCCTCATGCTCAGATCTCAGAGTTTGGAGCTTGTGGATTCTCCCAGCGACTGATTAGAGTAGCGCTTCAGAAGCGTAGATCACCGTCTGACTGTCCTAAGCTCTATCCTTCCAGGCCCACTTGCTCGGCTCTAGAGTTTTCCTGTTATGACTTTGAGCCTCCTTTTGTGTTGTTCATACTTGTATATCTCCTTATATCTCATATATTGCGCCTCCTGGTAATATAATATTCCTATAATATTGATCACATCCAGTGATAACATTGTAATTGAATTCATATGTTGGAATGTGTAACGCACCACGTGCTTCCGTATTCTGATTCTTGCCTGTACTGATGCTTAGCGTATATACGTGAGGGTATTTTCGACCTGCATATATACATCGCAGTAATGTCTCTGTACTCTCAGGATCGAGGCGTTACACTTACTAACAGGCTAACTTGCAATGATTACTTTACTTCATGCTTACTCACTTGATTTTTTTGGATTAATTGTAGCTTTCATCTTATTAACCAAGTTTTGATGTGAAAAACAATCTCATGGACCATGCTTTAAAAAGCTCTTGAAGCCAAACTCTGTGATTGCTAATGATTCATGTGATTTAACTATCACTCTAAGATGTTAGCATGGTTAGTGAAACGATTAGTAGTTAGTAGCCATGAGTTTTTTTTGCTTTTTAATTTCTTTGTTAAACCATTTCCAACTCACAACACTATTTTTGTTTTCATCTTCTTTTCTCTCTTGTAGTTTTTTGTTTTGTTTACTTTTCCTTCTTGATTCTTTTGAAACAAAGAACTTGTTAACATACTCGAGACACAATCGGTAAATCTTCTATCGCCTCTTGTCCCTGTGAATTCAACCTGTGTAGCCTCTATGCTATCACAGTTGTATCTAGAAACCAAAGCGCACACTTAAACTCTAAATTCTAAACACACATATTTTCGTACATGGTTTCGTATCATTCAATTCCGTGATCATGATGAGTTCCTAAGCTTGAAAATATTTGACTCCAACTTTCATACTTATTTGACACAATAATTATTTTTTTCTTCTTTTTTTTATTTTTTTTCTTTTTTTGGAACACTTTAACTATCTTTCGTGTAAATACCAAGTCTTTCTGAAGCAAGGCACTTAGCTAATTGATAATTAAAATTATTGAATTTTATGGTATCTAGACCTATTAGGCTTTCCCAGCCACCCATGTCGTGAGCTTTGGGTTAATGCTCTCAAATTAGATGGCCTTAGGGCATTAAGTGTAGAAACACTCCTACGGACTTAATTACTCAAGTAATTGAGGCCACAAGACAAGACTTCTTAATAATAATTTTCTACCATTTTTGTAACCATTTTTTAGTATTCCAGTTGTTATCCAAATCCCAAGTCTATAAACTAATAGTGTAAGTGTAGTTGGTACATAATCACTTAAACTAAATTTAGATGGTATGTCAATTTTTAAATCCTACTTTTTTTTTAAGACTTTAAGACTCTTTAATCTCGATTTCAATTTTTAAAATCCACTTATGGATACTAATTCGCTTACATAATAGCTAGTTATTTGTAAATATATATTTTTAAAAATTCATCTTTTTTTGAAAAAAATCAATTTTTAAACAAAAATAAAGACCTTGGAAGAAAAGAAATAGAAAAATAAAATAAGTGAATCTCTCATATACCTAAATTGTGTCATATCCTCATGCACGCAAATAAATACAAAGATAAAAACAAGTAATACACTCACAACCATGCACATGATTATAATAGTCAAACAATCCACACATATAAGAGTAATGATGAAAGTACAACAGTATGTTAGAATCGTAGATAACTCACAGTGCACCGAAAATCATGTTGTAGAAGCAGTTAAAAGACTACTCCCTGTATGTGTGCATCCTTGCTTATCCTGTATCATTTACAAATAACTTGGCACCAAGGTTAGAGAAAGAGGTACATAAAATGGCTCAAAAAATGAAAACTACACTTATTGACTTAGTTAAAACTAACTCACTAAGACAAATGGAAAAATCTCAAAATAAGTGAATGACAATAAAGAGGGCTATTGTAAATACATACAGACTTTCGCCTGAAGTTACTTGGTTAGCCGTTGGAGGTTCAGGGAGTGTTTCATCTCTCAGGGTGGTCAGTGTAATGTTTCTCAATCCTGTCAAATTCTCGTGGAATGATGTATCAGGAAAGAACCTGTGTTGCCACTCATGAATCCCAAGGTGATACTTCAAGTCATTTGCCAATGTTGGTGTGCTTCGGTTAATGTACTCTTCCACTGACTCACCCTCGTTAAAATCAAACTTAATAAATGGTGAGTCATGATCAAAAACCATCCTCGTCGATCTACAGTCCATGGTCTGCATCTGGGACGGCCATAACCAATCTACGACTGATCTGATTGTTAGTCTATATATTACACACAATCACCATGTTAGTTTTTTTTTTTTTTTTTTTTTTTTGCATTAAAGAGAAAATTTCTAGTATACATGTGTACAAAAACAACCCAGACGCTGCTCTTCCAGCATAATAAGGTTCATGAAGATTCATGACTTTCTCATTTTCACTCACAGGCATTTCCAAAAATGGCTTGAAATGTTGTCCGTTAACTTTGTAAAGTCCCATTGTTTGAGTCATTTACTTCCACCGCTCCATTTGAAAACACCACATGCTCCAAGAATGGTCTCATCCATCTACATGATTGCACAAAACAGAGTACAGAGAATATGAAAAGTGAATGTGATTGGTTTTAACTCTGAATCGTTGCAATTTAACTGCTGTAGCAAGAGTTAAACGGGTTGAACCTCAGGAGAGATGCAATGGAAACTTTTCGATAATATTATCTTCTTATTATTTTCTCTGTTTAAATAACTTAGAAAAGAAAAGATGAATTGTATGTGGATAATAAATCAAACTAAAAGAAAGTTTCACAGCTTACTAATAATCAACCACCATACATGTTAATGCTAGATAAATAATTACATCACTTAAAATCCTAAACATGATATTCTACCACAAAATCAAGTAAGATACATAGGATAGAAATTAGGTTATGATTTGAAATAACACCATCCAAATTTTAACGTTACAAATCAAGGTTGTCAATCAAGTAAAAAGTAAGAAAAATTATTAGAAAATATTTAGCAAATCTTAACCCTATTTGAAATAACACTAATCAACATTTAACATTAAAATATCAAGATTTTCATCAAGTATAAATTAAGAAAAATAGTTAAAAAGTATTAGTAAATATTTGACCTAGTTGCTTATCCTAATGAGTCTTCAAAAATAAAAATTGGAGTAGGCATGCATATGACCTAATCTGGTTATCTACTAGACATTAGATGTAATGGTGGTGATGTCTTAGCAAGCCATGAGAAAAATCTAGCTGCTCATGGTAAACATGACAAGCAAAAGAAAGTAAGAAATAAAAAAATAAGAGAAAACAAAAAATAAAGTAAATAACAAAAAAGATATGAAAAGAACGAAAGCACCTTGTATTGATCTGTCACCTCGAATTACAATGTCTTCTCCTTCTCACGAATCTTGAATCAGAAGTAGAAGTAGAAAAAATTACAAAAGAAATTTGAAGAAATGACTAAAAGAAAATCTTAAGTTATGATCTCTGAGGTGAAAATACTTCATAATGAGAGATTTCAACTCTTTAAATAGGCCTCAAATCTAATCACAATAGGATACAAATTAGAAGGTTTCATAATTCAATAGGAAATTCAGTCCTACAGCAAGTTGGCGTATTGTTTGCTGAATATGGCGCCTTAGACGGCTGCATTGATAGAGTGATAAACAGAAGAATTGTAGTCCTTCATGTCTTCTTTCTGTATCATCTTAAATCATCGGATTTTAATATCTACAGCAAGAGTTATGATCTGAATACTAAAAAGTATATAGTCTGAATCTGAGTCTGAATTGATTTTGAACTCCATTTAATTTGAATTATCTTCCATATTCCTTGTAGAATTAGCTTTATCCCATTCATCTTTTAGGATTTTATTTTCTGAATTTGAACTTAAATAAGAGATGAAGATTAATCCTTTACTCCTTTGATTCAATTTAATTTAAATCCAACTTTAAATAGGATTAGGGATAAAATGAAGCTTCTTGTATCTTTATCCTCTCATTTAAGTAACTACACACCATAATCAAAAGAGGGTTAATAGCATTAATTTATAAAGGAATGATCAAGGATATATATGTAAAAGTGATGATAAAAATATAATTTTAGAGTACAATCACATCCTCATACCTATCTTTTGATTGTCCTCAAACAAAACCAAATGTTAGAAACTATTTAATCTAACCTAACTCACTTTCGTAGGAATCACGATTGCACTTAGCACATGCAACAAGCCGTTAAACCTCTAGGTTACCCTAGAGGATAAGTGTTGTCTCGTGAGGGTTTTCAGTGAATTACACCCACAAAATTCATAAAGAAAGAAAAATAAAATATTAGTATTTTCGAAATACCATTTTGAAAGAGAGAAAATATTTGAAATATCTTTGTAAAAATTAAGAAATTTATAAGTTTTTAGGATTACCAAAATGATCACTCTTATACTTAGTCTTTATCCAAATATTTATTTATCAATTTAAGTTAGGATTCAAACTGAATTTCTCATAGAGTCTATTATCTTACCCTAAGTCATATGTGTCTTTGAGAACATGAATTTTTTTACTTGGGATTATTCAACTTCAACTTTCATGCCTTATACATTTATTACTTTTCTTTTCTTTTTTTTTTTTAAGAAGTTCGAAATATTACCACTTCGTTACCCTTTAAGCACTTCTTTTTTTTTAAATATGTATAACTCATCTAATTTTCTTTCGAGTAAGTATAAAGGCTTTTTTAAATACCTAACTAATTGATTATTAGATGTGTTAATACATGTATGATATATTTTTAATTTTTTTCAAACTTATCTAATTACCTTTCACGTAAGTACCAAGGCTTTCTTAGCCAAAGTACCTAGCTAATCAATAATTAGATTTGTTTATTTTATATATTTTTCTAAGACATAAGAGTCTTTGTTTTGAATCCCAAGTGTGTAAGTGTATAAAGCATGCATATTTCATCAAGTTAAAGATACCAAGACTAAATTACTTTTTCAATTTTTCCTCCTAAACCTAAAAATAAAACAAATACTCTTATTTTGACTAAGTATTAAGAAATCCTAATTATGATTTTTTATTCCTTAAATTAACTTAATTACTTACAGAAATAAATCAAAATATTGTTTTCTTTTTCAAAAACTTGTTTTTAAAAAAAAAATTTAGTACCTACCTATGTTAGTAAGTTAGTAAACTCTCCTCCACACCTATTTCATGCATTGTCCTCAATCTATGAATGAACGTATGTATGCATGAAAAAGAAGAAAGGGAAGGCAAAATATAATCTCAAGGTGGTGGTTTCGGTGGTGGCCGGATTGGGCCAAGCATTGCTACCCATTCTAAATCTTGTGGATCATCAAGGAACCCACCTTTTATGACCTCTTTCTGATGTACATTGTTATTATCCCCCAAATGTGTAGGATCGTGTATGACCCTAACATTGAAACTATCTTGGCTGTATGACCAATCTTAGAATACCATCTTAGGGTCATCATTGTTTACACCTTGGTCCAACAATAGAATTTGACAAGAAGAAGTGATTGATTTGGCCATAAGAATGATAGGATTAGGAACCATTACCGGCTCGAGAAAATCATATTTAGGTTCGAGAGTCGGGTTTGGTTCAAAAGTGGGCTCCAAATCAAAAACTTAAGTTCATATTCATGATCAATCAAATGAATGTGACGACCCAAAATAGATGATCAAATTTCATAATATACGGGTATTGGAATTAATATTGGCTCGAGAATTGGGTCTAAATTGGGTAAAGACACCGAGTCAACATAGATTCAAAGTTTGGAATTAGATCACAAAGTTGAGGTTGAGTTTGCATTCACAATCTAGTTCAATCTTCTTAAAGTTAAAACTTGCCAATTTGTCTATGGGTTGGGATGGATCAAGTTCACATTGATGCGATGAAATTGAATTTTGATCAAAGTCTCTAAGACACCATGATTCGTCGGTCTCGTCAATAGAGCTGGGTGAATCAAAAATAATCAAAAAGGTGTTAGGTAGAGTTTTCTCAATCCTAACATTTTCAATATTTTCCAAACGATCTAGTTGTGCTTCTAACCTATCGAGATAATGGATGTAATCGTTTTGGTTTTAAATCATGTATGGATTTAGGGTTTGAGACCTTTGAATGGATCGTGAGTCTTCCACTTTATGAATTCGTCGCTCGAAACCTTCTAAGATTTTTATTTCTTTTCTCAATCAGATTGTTCTTCTATAGGTTTGGAAAAAGGGGTATATGAAGATGGTTGTTGGAAATGTGGTTTTGACCTATCAAATGAATTGGAACCAAATGAACTTGAAAGGCCAAGGGAATTTTTTTTTTATAATTTTCAAACAAATAGAGAAGAATTTAGTTAGAAAACAATGTATACCGTTCCCTCCACGGCAACGGTGCCAAAATTTGATTGCACAAAACAGGGTACAGAGAATATGAAAAGTGAGTGTGATTGGTTTTAACTCTGAATCGTTGCAATTTAACCGCTGTAGCAAGAGCTAAACGGGTCGAACCTCAGGGAGAGATGCGATGGAAGCTTTTCGGTAATATTATCTTCTTATTATTTTCTCTATTTAAATACTTAGAAAAGAAAAGATGAATTGTATGTGGATAAAGAATCAAACTAAAAGAAAGTTTCACAGCTTACTAATAATCAACAACCATACATGCTCATGCTAGATAGATAATTACTTCACTTAAAATCCTAAACATGATATTCTGCCATAAAATCAAGCAAGATACATAGGATCGAAACTAGGTTATGATTTGAAATAACACCATCCAAGTTTTAACGTTACAATATCAAGGTTGTCAATCAAGTATAAAGTAAGAAAAAATCATTAGAAAATATTTAACAAATCTTAACCCTATTTGAAATAACACTAATCAACGTTTAACATTAAAATATCAAGATTTTCATCAAGTATAAATTAAGAAAAATAGTTAAAAAGTATTAGCAAATATTTGACCAAGTTTCTTATCCTAATGAGTCTTCAAGAATAAAAATTAGAGTAGGCATGCATATGACCTAATCTGGTTATCTACTAGACATTAGATGTAATGGTGGTGATATCTTAGCAAGCCATGAGAAAAATCTAGCTACTCATGGTAAACATGATAAGCAAAAGAAAGTAAGAAATAAAAAAACAAGAGAAAGCAAAAATCAAAGTAAATAACAAAAAAGATATGAAAAGAATGAAAGCACCTTGTATTGATCTGTCACCTCGATTTACAGTGGCTTCTCCTTCTCTCAAATCTTGAATCAGAAGTAGAAGTAGAAAAAATTACAAAAGAAATTTGAAGAAGAGACTAAAGAAAAATCCTAAGTTACGATCTCTGATGTGGAGATGCTTCATAATGAGAGATTTCAGCTCTTTAAATAGGCCTCAAATCTAATCACAATATGATACTAATTAGAAGGTTTCATAATTCAATAGGGAATTCAGTCCTGCAGCAAGTTGGCGCGTTGTTTGCTGAATATGGCTCTTTAGACGACTGAATTTGACAGAGTGATAAACAGAAGAATTGTAGTCCTTCACGTCTTCTTTCTGTATCTTAAATCATCGATTTGAATATCTGTAAAAAAGTTATGATCTGAATACTAAAAAGTGTATAGTCTGAATCCGAGTCTGAATTGATTTTGACTCCATTTAATTTGAATTATCTTCCTTATTCCTTGTAGAATTAGCTTTATCCCATTCATTTTCTAGGATTTTATCTTTTGAATTTGAACTTGAATAGGAGATGAAGATTAATCCTTTACTCCTTTGGATTCAATTTAATTTAAATCCAACTTTAAATAGGATTACGGATAAAATGAAGCTTCTTGTATCTTTATCCTCTCAGTTAAGTAACTACACACCATAATAAAAAGAGGGTTAATAGCATTAATTTATAAAGGAATGATCAAGGATATATGTTTAAAAGTGATGATAAAAATGTAATTTTAGAATATAATCACTAGACCTTAACTTTTCAGAAAACAAATGGAGCCTTGAATTGTACAATAGGACTTTATGACCCAGTGTGGATAACTTCCACAAAATTGCGTTGTTGTGGAATACCTTTCTCTTTTTCTTGTAAATTCTGGCATTCTCATTAGCTTCATTCCTGATTTCTTCTAAGTCATTGCGTTGGAGCTTTCTATTTCTCCTGCCATTTTCAAATCAAAATTTAGCTATTTTATGGCCCACGTGGCTGTGCGCTCCAATTTCACAGGTAGGTGTCATGCTTTCCCAAAGACATGCTGATATGGAGACATTTCAAGATTGATTTTTAGTGCGGTTCGGTATGCCACCATGGCATCTACCAACTTTACTGACCAATCTTTTTGATTCAGATTTACTATCTTCTCCAAAATCTGCTTGATTTGTCTATTGCTCTTCTACTTGACCACTCGTCTGAGGATGATAAGGAGTTGACAGTTTATGAGTAATCGAGTATTTCCTCATCAAAGCCTCAAATGAGTGGTTACAAAAGTGAGTGTCATTGTCGCTGATAATGGCATGTGGTGCACCAAATTGAGAAAAAATATTCTCTTTTAAAAACTTGACAACAACATTGTTACTATTGGTCTTGCTCGCCTAGCTTCCACCCATTTGGACATATAATCAACTGCAATCAGAATGTAAAGATTTTCAAATGAGTTTGGGAATGGTCCCATGAAATTTATGCCCCACACATCAAATACTTCGATCATTAATATTGGTTGTAGCGGCATTATGTTCTTTTTTGTGATTTTGCCCGCATGTTGACAGTGAGTGCAGCATTTGCAGAACTTATATGCATCTTTAAAAAAGGTGCCAATAAAAATCACATTGCAAGACCTTCTCTGTAGTCTTCCTTACTCAAAAGTGTCCCCCACAAGCTTGGTCATGACAGAATAACAAGATGCTCTTGTGTTCTTCTTCAGGGAAACACCTCCTAAAGATTTGGTCAGGACAGCATTTCCATAGATACGGATTAACCCAATAGAAGTACATCAACTGGGAGTGAAATTTATATATGTATTGTATTGACCATTCTGTAGGTGTTTTCCTTGTTGCAAGGAAATTAAAAATATCAGTGAACCATGGCTCCCTTAACATGGCGAATAGTGGTTCGTCGGGAAAGTGTTCATTTATAGGTATATTGGATGATGGAATGTTTGGTAGATGGGACATATGATCAGCCAACAAATTATCGGTTCCCTTCTTATCCCTGAGAAACCACCGCTAAGAATTCTTTCTTAGTTATAGAGTAGTTCAGTTGTGCATCATTCAGTGCCCTACTAGTGTAATAGATCATATAAGGTTGCTTGTCAACTTGCTGCCCTAAGACTGCACCAATTGCGTAATCAGGCACATCACAGATGAGTTTGAAGGGTCGGTTCTAATCAGGCGCATGAATTATAAGGTCTGGGATTAGCTCCTTTTTAAGATCTCAAATGCCTCAAGGCATTCTGGGGTGAATACGAATGGAACATCTTTAGCTAGAAGACTGGTCAATGGTCAAGCAATCTTGCTGAAGTTTTGTATGAATTGTTGATAAAAACCAGTGTGCCCCAGGAATGATCTAATATTCTTGACTAATTTAGGAGATGGGAGATGGGCTATCAAGTCCACTTTTACTTTTTCTACCTTAATCCATTTCTTGGAAATTACGTGGCCCAAAACTATGCCTTATTGGACCATGAGTTGGCACTTCTCCAAGTTCAAGGTCAGATTCTTTTACCTGCATCGAGCGATGACCAGTTTGAGATGGTGAAGGCATTTTGAGAAAGAATATCCAAAGATGGAGAAGTAGTCCATGAACACCTTGAGGAATCTCTCTACCATGTCAAAAATATACTGAGCATATAACGTTAGATGTTGCAGGTGCATTGCACAACCCAAAGAGCATGCGTCTATATCCGAATATTCCAAATGGACATGTGAATGTGATTTTCTCCTGATCCTCCAGGGTGAACAGAATCAGATTACAACTAGAGTATCCATCAAGATAACAATAATACTCATTGTCCAGCTAATTGATCATAGTAAATCGTGCACAAAAAGTGTGTCTGTTGAAATCAGAAGTTAAAAGTGCGTGCTTTGGCTTCCTCGATACTTTCATTATAGCATAATGGCTATACGGGTTGAATCCACAGGGACGGGAGGCGATAGAACTTTAACCGGTCGATTCATGTGTGTGTTAACGGTTCGTTAATGTTTCAAAGAATCAAAAGAAAACAAAACAAAAGGTGAAAAGAGAAGATTACGGTGAAAACGGAGAAGAGGAAAACATAGAAGAGTGGTCGTAAAATTTGAGTTTTTAAAACAAGATAAAAAGTGAAAGAAAATTCATGACTACTAATTATGAATGCTCCACCAACATGCTAACATCTTAGTGATAGTTGCTTCACATGGATCCTTGGCCATCACTAGTTTTTGGCTTCAAGAGCAATTCAAAGCATGACCCATAAGATCACTCTTCACATCCAAATCAATAAACAAGTGCAAGCTACTATTAAACCATCAAAACTAAACTAGAGTAAGTATGAAATAAAGTAATGTTAGCTTGTTAGAGGGTTAGTTGTTAGAGTGTTAGAATTCATCATCATGAGCCATCAATGGCTCTTGCATGAGTAAGGCCAAGTAGAGGCTATTAGATTCATGTGCATTATCAAGTAAGGAGTTAGCAAGTAGTGGTTAGTAGTTAGATGTCATGAGAAAAAATTAGCTATGTATGTAAGAGGTTAGAGAAGAAACAAATAGAGATAAAAGAAGAACTTTTCATAAAGTGTCACCCTCCATTAAAAGAACTCTAACTTTCGTCCTATGAATCACTCTAAGTACTTTTACAAGATCTAAAAGAAAAAAAATACAAAAAAAAAAGAAGAAAAATAACTAAACTATACTAAAGGGAGAAAACCTACACTACTGCCCTCCTCCTAAAATCTACTCAACACTGCCCTATTTATAGAACACAGGGGGGTTCTGGATGACAATCTTTGATGTGTGGCTCGACCAGAGAGCCGCGTTTACGTGGCATATGGCCCCGAAAACACTGCCACACTCTATCTACGCGGCCAGTGGCAAAGCATGCAGACAGGTCCTGATATGAGGTATTTGTACAGCCTGTTACTTTGTTCTTTTTCTGCTCCAAGAAATAGCATATTGGGCTTCAAAGTCTTAGGCTTCTTCCATGCTCTAAAAATCTCCAAATTAATGAAAATTTTAGGTTTCTTCTTTATTTCAAGTCATGGTTAGAAACACACAAGAAATCCATTATTAACAGAATTTTATTCAGAATAAATGCGAAGATGTGGTATGAAATATGTATATTTCGAGACCAATCACACCCCACACTTATCTTTTGCTCATCCCGAGCAAAAACAAGTAGAAAAACTAATTAAGAAAATTATTACATCACTTTCGCAGGTGAAGCGATTACACTGAACGTGTGCAACAAGCTTTTAAATTCTCCTAGAGGTAGAGTTGTGTCTCTTGAGGGTTTTCAGTGGATTACACCGACAAAATCCATAAAGAAAGAAATCAAATGTTAGTATTTTGAAAACACATCTTGAAAGAGAGAAAAGTGTTGAAGTATTTTTGAAAATTTAAGTGATCCAAGAACCAAAAATTATTCTTCCTTAAATCAAGTCTATATGCAAGATCTTGTCACTAATTAAGGTAAGAATTCAAAATTGGATTGAATAAATTGATCTCTAATAATACCTAGATAATATGCAGTTTGTGATAGTGTAAATTTTTGGATTTCAACTCTAACCATCAAGGCATTTATATATATATATATATATATATATATATATATATATATATATATATATATATATATATATATATATATATATATATATATATATATATATATATTCTTTTTATTCTCACGATTTTCTTAGGCTTTCTAGATTACCTAGGTAGTGAGCCTTAAACTGATGACTCTCAAATCAGATAATCTTAGGGTATCAGATGAGAAAACATCCCTCAAGCTTAAGGACTCGAGTAAACAACGTCACGAAACTTAGGGGGGTTATTTGTTTCTTTTGACCACTGTTAGTCCGTGAATAATCATGCTTCTTGAGGCATAGTTATCCAGAACTGGTATATGATTAAATGTTGACTCCGGAATATGGAAATAATTTGGTAAAATATTAGAGTCATTATTGAATCAAAAAGTGAAATGGAATTGCCACTGGGGGATCAGGATTACATTCATGCTCAAGCTCAATTTCAGGAAAGGATAACTTGTCAAAATTTCAAGGTGATTTTCAAAATTTTGGGCAAGTTCAAATGGATGGGATGAAATTGGATCTTGAATTCCAAAACAAATCATTCTTGGGTCTCATCAATAGGGTAAGGGATATCAAAATCGGTCAACGATTGATAAGGTCGAGTTTCCTCATTCCTATATGCAATTGTGTTGGCCAATTGACTCACTTGTGCGTGGATGGACTGGTGACAACATTTTGAATCTGAATTATATCTTTCATACTCTTTTCTAATTCACTCAATTCTTCTTGAACAGGTAAGTATGAAAGTTCGTTTTGAAAGTTTTGTTGAAGTTGTGAGGCTAATATGTTTTCTATTTGTTGCTCGGCCTCTTGTATAGCTTCTATACTCTTTTGTAACTCTAATTTTTCTTCAATTGGAGGTTCAGAAAAAGAAGTATGTGAAGCTAAATGTAGAGAAAAACATTGTGAACAAGGTGGTTGAAAATTTAACTTGGGGGAGGTGAATCCCCACTGACTCTGTGAAGAGCGAAAATTATTTTGAAAATTTTGGTCATAGGATTGGGGTATGGGTCATATTGAGTCGGATAAACCCAATTTGTCCTATATGGTTAGTTCATGTTGTACATAGCCGGGTTGGAGTTATCTGAGTCAAATGAGGTCGGGGTGAAAATAGATTCATTCGGCTGGAAAATTTTTGGTTATATTCTATTTATCATAACAATCACAAACAAGAAGAAAAACAAACAAACAAAATAAACAAAAGAAAGAAAAACAAACAAGCCTATAATAGGGTAGACCTAGACCAAGACGACTCCTTAATGGTTGATTACCCGGGGGAAGTTGTTGCAGAAACCTGACTACAAGCTAATCGGCCAGGTAAGGGTAAAATTCAGTAGGAGGTATCCGTGCGTAAGCAATGGGCCTTAATTACGTTAAACCACTGAATTTTCGAGGCTTAGCCTCTTAATCCCCAATCCTTAGACACCGACTTGACAAGAGTATGATTCTTACAATTTTCACCCTCAGTCAATCTCTTACTGAGTCCGAGATGTCCCTAGGGGCTAACGTCTAGCAAGTTTTATTTAGGCTTGAGTTGTGTGAGTGGAGAGGTGATTTTTTGGCTAAGGGAGGGTAATAACTTCCCCACCTTATCTTATGTTGGGTTTCACCCATAATTTTTGATTCGTGCAAGTGTGCAATTTAGATAATAATGAACACAAAAAAGTGAGTAAATCACTCACCTGTTTATCCTAACTATATGCAATGCAATATGTACAACTCAATCCAGATCACAAAAACAGAAGAACAAAATAAAGTATATTGGAATTGAAATCGACACGTGTCTAAATGCAAATGTCTAAACCGTTTTAAAATATTCAATTATCATATTTTAGTTCTTAATTTATTGTAGTGTTCATGTAAACCAACACAGAAACTAAAAGCAGAGATAGCAATATACAAAGATTTATCTAACCACACAAAATTTTGGGCCTTGAAGTCTAAATTTTGCCGCGCAAACTCCTTGGAAGCCGCATTTGCGTGGCTTCTTTTGAAGCACTTGCTCAATTCTCTCTTGAGAAGGGAGATGCAAGTGTGGATTTCTGCAATGCTAAATTTTTGAAAAATTTGACCTGCAAGCCAAAACAGAGAAGAGAAGTTAACAAAAATGTGAAATCAAACCGTTCTCATTCCTGGCAATGGTACAAAAATTTGATCACGGTAAACCATGCACAAAAAGTGTGTATTTTGAAGTCAGAAGTTAAAAGTGTGTGCTTTGACTTCCTTGATACTTCTGTTATGGCATGATGGCTATACGGGTCGAATCCACAGGGACGGAGGTGATAGAAGCTTAACCAATAAATTCATGTCTGTGTTAACGGTTCTTCAATGTTTCAATTAATCAAATAAAATAAGACAAAAAGTCAAAAAAGAAGAGTACAGTAAAAACGAAGAAGAGGAAAACATAGAAGAGTGTTTTTAAAATTTGGGTTTTTAAACAAGATAAAAAGTGAGATTTTTTTCACATCTAAGATGATAATCTCTTAGTGATAGTTGCCTCACATGAATCATTGGCCATCAGTAGTCCTAGGCTTCAAGATCTTTTCAAAGGATGAAAGACCTATAAGATTACTCTTCACATCTAAGATCAATAAACAAGTGCAAGCTATAATTAAACTATCAAAACAAAACTAGAGCAAGCATAGAATAAAGTAATGTTAGCTTGTTAGAGAGTTAGATGTTAGAGTGTTAGAATCTATCATCATGAGCCATGAATTGCTCTTGCAAGAGCAAGGCCAAGCAGAGGCTATTAGATTCATATGGATTATCAAGTAAGGAGTTAGCAAGTTAGTGGTTAGTAGTTAGATGAAATGAGAGAAAATTAGCTACGCATGTAAGAGGGTAGAGAAGAACAATTAGAGATAAATGAAGAACCTGTTGGCCCAGAGGCCTTTCACTCTAGTTTTGATGATGATTAACTCATGAAGTTATGTTTACTAATTATCTTGTGATGTTTAGTTTCAGATCCTTAATCAAGATATTAGTAGGTGATTAGCTTCAACAAAGGTGTTTTGGAGCTTCTCACTTGGTGATTCAAGAGCCCGAGCATCAAGATCACATTTAGCACTCGTTGGAGTCAAGCTCGGTGAATCACGGATTGGATCGAGTCGACTTGAAGACGGAGTTCGTCAAGAAGACATCGGTACCTAGTTTAGTTTATGTTTTAGATCCATGTGTAAAGGTTAGATAGTGTGATATGCTCAAGTTCACAACACACACACGTTTTATGTTTTGGATATTGATTTTCGGTTTTGGTTTAACCAATCTTGGTTTTCATGAATATATAGTATCAAAGCAAGTTTACACTGTTTTATGTATATTAGATTCATTCTATATACATGTATGCTTCATATCTTAGACAAACTTATTTTGATATGCCTATTCATGTATTGGAGTTTTGTGCTTTATACAAAACATATTTTCGAATTTATAGTAAAAAACATGGATATATATATGTTTCATGTATATTGGACTTGTGTCCATATGCAACATGCTTCAAAGTGTTTAAGTATCATGTTTTTGGATGCATTTTGGACAAAACGAATTTTCAATTCAAAAATCCAACTTTGGAAAAATACGGTTTTTGGTTTTCGACAAAATTTGTAAGTCACAAAAATGGTTCAAAAAGTTTGAAATTTGTGTTGAAATTTTTCACACAAGTTTGTATATCAATGCATTATGCTAAAACTATTTTTGTGGATTTTTAAGGAATTTTTGGGATTTTACAGGTTAATAAAAACCAAGTTTTCAAGTCCTATAATTCCCTGTTCTGACTTCTGCCGGTCGACCGGACCAGTCGACCGAGCTAGGAGTCGGTCGACCGAGTCGATCGACCGACGTGCACAAGATGTGCACGTCTGTTTGGCTGGAGGGCCGGTCGACCGGGACGGTCGATCGCCAGAGAGCTTCTGCTCTCTGGAAAGCCCCGGTCGACCGGGCCGGTCGACCGGCAGAGAGCTCTGCTCTCTGTTCCAGGTCATGGTCGACCGGGCCGATCGACCGCTGCCCCAACGGTCATTTTTTTGACCGTTGGCGGTCGACCGGGCCGATCGACCGCCAGCCGCCAGGGCTGAAAATCAGCTTCAACGGCTAGTTTTGTATGGAGGCTATATATACCCCATTTAGGGGACTGTTTTGACAAGTTTTTTAGAGGCAAAAATTCCTACTCTCTAGTGTTTATTCCAGCAAGTTTTTAAAAAGTTTTTGGTGCTTAAAGAGTTCATCTTTATTTGTTTTCAAAAGGGTTTGGAAAATTCAAGAAAAAGGAAAAGCCTTGGGATTGGTTTTTGATCTTAATTTTAATCTTATCCTAGCTATTTTCCCAATAGTTTTTCTTTGAGTTTTTGATTTCCAAACACTTGATTTTCTTCACTTGAGCTATGATTCTATCATATTCTATAGGATCATTTATTTGTGGAAAAGATTGTTTGTGGTTGTAGAAACCACCAAGTTGTAAACCCTTTATTTGTGATATCCCTCTCTAGTAGAGGTTGATTTGGGTTGTGGTTGGCTCCCTCTTATGAGAGGTTGAGATTGTTGTTTACTCCCTCTAGTGTGAGGTGGAATTGGTGTTGGCTACGGGCCTATCCCTCAAGTGTGAGGTGGATTGTGGTTGTTTGGCTACGGGCCTACCCCTCTTGTGTGAGGTGGTGTTTGTGTTGCCTCGGTGGAGGTTGTATTGGTTGAGAGAGGAGTTCGGTACTTCCGGATATTGTATTGCCCCAAAATCCTCGGTGGAGGTTCCCTGTGTGGGAGTCCTAGGTGGACAAGTTAGTGGATTGGAAATCCTTCTCGGTGAAGGCGGGGATGTAGAGCATGGTGCTCGAACCTCAAAACACATCTTGTTGTTTGCGTTTGATCCATTGACTCTTAACTCTCGCTATGTATATTGTACCTTGCATCTATTCATTTTGCTCATTCATATATTATATGCTTGGCCCGTTTGTGTGTGCCTCACTTGTGCTTAACCACGAGAGCTTCATATAGCACCTTAACTCTTATTCAGAGGAATCAAGAGGAGTTAGTCCAGAGCCCTTCACCGGGAATTCGGCTACACTCGTTGGTTGCATTAAGTGTAGTTGCAATTAGTTTTTAATTTCCGCATTTAGTTCATTAGATTAGCCGTACACCTATTCACCCCCTCTAGGTGTACCTTCAATTGGTATCAGAGCCTACGCTCCTGATATTAGGTTTAACCACCTAGGAGTGTGATCTTGGTTAGCTAATCTACCATTTGCATTTGCACATTTATATTGTTTGCACACACTCATGGACTATATGACCCCTCCTATGTTTGATACTTCCAACATTGTTGTTTGGAAGGCTAGGATGTCCATGTACCTAAAAACCCTAGGCTTGCATGTTTTCCTTGCCGCTACCAAGAAATCCTATCTTGGTAATAGCAAGCATATAGAGGCCAATGCACAAGCCCTTGAGACACTTAGAAGCACGCTTAATAAAGAATATATTATGCTTGTTTCTAACTATGATTCCGCCTTTGCAGTGTGGAACACATTGACCTCCTCCAAGCTTCAATTGTCAATCCAACCAGAGGATGAATCTAGTAGAGAATCCGAGCAACATTGCTACATGGTCCAAGGGAATGACTCCCTTGAGGTATATTCAGAATCTCAGTTAGATTGTGATGATGCTAGTTCTTCTAGTAATGAGTATGTTGATCCAAATGCTTTAAATGAAGAACTTTCTATTGTGTGTGAAAAATTGTTAGAAAAGTATAATCTTTTGAAAAAGAAGAGTTTTGAACTAAAA
Organism: Agave tequilana; assembly: GCA_038442645.1. Taxonomy (NCBI): domain Eukaryota; kingdom Viridiplantae; phylum Streptophyta; class Magnoliopsida; order Asparagales; family Asparagaceae; genus Agave; species Agave tequilana. The sequence goes on from JAVJIF010005663.1 coordinate 44,151, forward strand.
GAAGAAAATAAGGATTTATGTTCAAAACTGGATTTGGTTTTGCAAGATAAAGTAGAGATTTCTAATGAAAGGGATTCATTGAAATCTAAACTAGACCTTGCCCTAAAGGAAAATGAATGTTTGAAATCTAAAAATGATTGTAATGATATTTTGAAGAAAAATAAAGTTATATCTTCAAAACTTGATTTTGTTGTAAAAGAGAATGATTCTTTGAAAATAAAAATTGCTTCAATTTCAAAGGATTTAGAAGTTTGTTTAAAGAAAAATGAATCTTTAAAAATTGATATAGATTCACATGTTTGTCATGCTAGTGTAGCTTTACCATCTAGCTCACCCATTGTATGCACCTCTTCTTCCACAATTGAAAATGATATTTGTATGCATAAGAAGAGTGTGGATTGTTTGGGCTCCACTATGAGCTAATGCGCTTTGAACCATACATGCTTGGAATCTTTGGTTCGAAAGAAACAAGTTCCATCTTTGCAAGCACACCATCCACGGCATACACATGCTCCTCATATACACACTCATCACACAATGTATGCTCATGTGTACACTTATACACATTGTGGACGTAAGGGCCACCTTGCTAAATTCTGTTATGATCGTATAAATGATTCTAATTTAGCAAATAAATTTGTTTGGGTTAAGAAAGGAACTAACCCGCATGGACCCAAAAGAGTGTGGGTACCAAAGACCACCCCTATTGTATTTGATATAGGTGTGGGCTCTCGCATGACGTGAGAGTGATGGTGCCTTGAAGTGGATGCGTTCCGAGCTTAAAGAGGACTTTTTGGATGCATCACTTTCAAGGGGAGTTTGGTGGAAGACCACCGTGTTTTGGAGACATGAAGAGTTGCCTTCATGGTTTTGATAACGGTCTCTTACTTCTCATTTATTGTTTACATGCTTTCCATATTATTCATCTTAGCATGTTTTGATGTTTATTGATTATTATGATTATGCCATGATATTTAGATTAGTGATATACATGATTAGTATTTGAGACACCCATGTTTATATGGATTTATTTTTAGTGTTCTCACTTTAGTTTAACTAATGCGTATGTCCTAGATCTAATGCATGTGCATTTGTCATAATGATCATATGCATGTTTATGAGTTTTGTTTTGATTTCTATGCTTCATGCTTTGATTACTTGTTTGAATGTTAGTTTTCATTAAAACTAGGATATATACTTGTATATATAATGAGCTACAAATAGACTATTATATGTTTGTGCTTGAACGCTCATTTATACCCATTAGATGTACTAGTATAGTCTAGTTTTGATGATTCATGCATTTTACTTGTATTCCCATTTTTATACATGTTTTCCATGTTTACATGTTTAACTTCATGTATATGTCCATCTTATCTAAACTATTGACTATACATATACATCCTTGAGCCACGTGCCTTCATGCATATACATTGGTGGACTCGTTATGTTTTGGATATGTATGGATACTTTAGTTTGTACAAGACATACATATGCCTTGAAGATTAATCATTTTGATGATTTTCATGTTTAAGGATTTTTGAGCTTAATTGCCTAATTTCATGATTATGTGTTTCACATAACACTTGTGCACTTACCTCATTTAAATGTTTTTCATGATTGTGTTTTCATGAGTATGATATGGGCTTTATTGACTTTGAGTGTTGGCTATCATGTGACTTACATGTTTATCATGAAATATAATTTTGTTTTATTCCTTACTTGAAAGATTTTGTACTAGTTTACAAGTTTTTCCATTCAACTAGTTGCGGTATTCTTCGTTATGGTAGAGTTTTTTAAACATACAATATTTTTCAAACCTATTTTTGAAAACCCTACCTTCCACGGGCGGTTGGTTGGGAGACCATGCCTTGTATGTTAATATTGAAAATCCTTTTAACTTGTGCATGAAATGGGTGAAAAAGTATTATGAGATATACACTTGATATTATTGTTGTTTCAAATTGGTATCATTGGATTTTTTCAATTGGTATCAATATTGACATTTTTTGTATGCTCATATATTTTTATGTATGTATGCTTTCACTTCAAAGAGTATCAACTTCGATTGGTATTAAAAAATTTCATACATATATATTTGTCTTATTTGTGCTTATTAAATCCCTATATCTTGGAGCACAAATTTTGATTATGATAAGCTTGATTTTTTTTTTTACGACTATCATGTTTCAATTGATTAGTTTTCAATTGATATCAAGATGTTATTTGTTTACTTATCAATTGGTATCAAGATTTTGTTTTTACTATCAATTGGTATATATTTTCATTTTGATATAAAAATGTTTGATTGAAACTTGTTTTCAATGCCTCATTTACTTTCAATTGGTAGGCATTTCTTAAATGTTTTTATGTTCACTTTTCAATTGGTATCAATATGCACTTCATTAACATATTTTTAATTGGTATCATATTGGTTTTGATTGCACCCCTTATTGGTATCATTTTGTTTTAGACAAAAAGGGGGAGAACATTTTGTTTTGTTTTCTTTAACCCCTTTGTTGATGATTGACAAAAAGGGGGAGAAGTATTTGAGTTTTTATATGCATATAGTTGAGTTTTCAATTTTTTTTTGTATCAAGAGTTTCTATTGATTGATTAATTTTTTAATTGATTGGCATCAAGAGCATGTATTTAAAAAAAAAGGGAAAAAGAATTTATCATGTTTATGCTATTCATGTTTTAGTTTGGTATCAAGAGCATGTTCATTTCATTATTTTATGCATAGTCATGTTTAGTATTTATTGCATATCTTATTGTTTATTGCTATGCATGTGTTAAGGGGGAGCTTCTTTGAAGCTTAACTCTAATCCATGCATATATAACTCCATGAGTTTTGTCATCATCAAAAAGGGGGAGATTGTTGGCCCAGTGGCCTTTCACTCTAGTTTTGATGATGATTAACTCATGAAGTTATGTTTACTAATTATCTTGTGATGTTTAGTTTCAAATCCTTAATCAAGATATTAGTAGGTGATTAGCTTCAACAAGGTATTTTGGAGCTTCTCACTTGGTGATTCAAGAGCCTGAGCATCAAGATCACATTTAGCACTCGTTGGAGTCAAGCTCGGTGGATCACGGATTGGATCGAGTCGACTTGAAGACGGAGTTCGTCAAGAAGACATCGGTACCTAGTTTAGTTTATGTTTTAGATCCATGTGTAAAGGTTAGATAGTGTGATATGCTCAAGTTCACAACACACACATGTTTTATGTTTTGGATATTGGTTTTCGGTTTTTGGTTTAACCAATCTTGGTTTTCATGAATAGATAGTATCAAAGCAAGTTTACATTGTTTTATGTATATTAGATTCATTCTATATACATGTATGCTTCATATCTTAGACAAACTTATTTTGATATGCCTATTCATGTATTTGGAGTTTTGTGTTTTATACAAAACATATTTTCGGATTTATAGTCAAAAACATGTATATATATATGTTTCATGTATATTGGACTTATGTCCATATGCAACATGCTTCAAAGTGTTTAAGTATCATGTTTTTGGATGCGTTTTGGACAAAACGAATTTTCAATTCAAAAATCCAACTTTGGAAAATTACGATTTTGGTTTTCGGCAAATTTGTAAGTCACAAAAATGGTTCAAAAATTTTGAAATTTGTGTTGAAATTTTTCACATAAGTTTGTATATCAATACATTATGCTAAAACTATTTTTGTGAATTTTTAAGGAATTTATGGGATTTTACAGGTTAATAAAAACCAAGGTTTCAAGTCCTATAATTCCCTGTTCTGGCTTCTGCCGGCTAGGAGTCGGTCGACCAAGTCGGTCGACTGACGTGCACAAGATGTGCACGTCTGTTTGGCTGGAGGGCCGGTCGACCGAGACGGTCGACCGCCAGAGAGCTTCTGCTCTCTGGAAAGCCCCGGTCGACCGGCAGAGAGCTTTGCTCCCTGTTCCAGTTCACGGTCGACCGGGCCGGTCGACCACTACCCCAACGGTCATTTTTTTGACCGTTGGCGGTAGGCCGGGCCGGTGGACCGCTAGCCGCCAGGGCTGAAAATCAGCTCCAACGGCTAGTTTTGTATGGGGGCTATATATACCCCATTTAGGGGACTGTTTTGACATGTTTTTTAGAGGCAAAAATTCCTACTCTCTAGTGTTTATTCCAGCAAGTTTTCAAAAGTTTTTGGTGCTTAAAGTGTTCATCTTTATTTGTTTTCAAAAGGGTTTGGAAATTCAAGAAAAAGGAAAGCTTTGGTATTGGTTTTTGATCTTAATTTTATTCTTATCCTAGCTATTTTCCCAATAGCTTTTCTTTGAGTTTTTGATTTTCAAACACTTGATTTTCTTCACTTGAGCTATCATTCTATCCTATTCTATAGGATCATTTATTTGTGGAAAAGATTGTTTGTGGTTGTAGAAACAACCAAGTTGTAAACCCTTTATTTGTGATATCCCTCTTTGGTAGAGGTTGATTTGGGTTGTGGTTAGCTCCCTCTTGTGAGAGGTTGAGATTGTGGTTTACTCCCTCTAGTGTGAGGTGGAGTTGGTGTTCCCTTAAGTGTAAGGTGGATTGTGGTTGTTTGGCTACGGGCCTACCCCTCTTGTGTGAGGTGGTGTTTGTGTTGCCTCGGTGGAGGTTATATTGGTTGAGAGAGGAGTTCGGTACTCCCGGTTATTTTATTGCCCCAAAATCCTCGGTGGAGGTTCCCTGTGTGGAGTCCTAGGTGGACAAGTTAGTTGATTGGAAATCCTTCTCGGTGAAGGCGGGGACGTAGAGCTTGGTGCTCGAACCTCGAAACACATCTTGTTGTTTGTGTTTGATCCATTGACTCTTAACTCTCTCTCTTTATATTGTACCTTGCATCTATTCATTTTGCTCATTCATATATTATATGCTTGGCTCGTTTGTGTGTGCCTCACTTGTGCTTAACCACGAGAGCTTCATATAGCGCCTCAACTCTTATTCAGAGGAATCAAGAGGAGTTAGTACAGAGGCCTTCACCGGGAATTTCGGCTACACTCGTTGGTTGCATTAAGTGTAGTTGCAATTAGTTTTTAATTTCCGCATTTAGTTCATTAGATTAGCCATACACCTATTCACCCCCCTCTAGGTGTACCTTCAATTGGTATCAGAGTTTACGCTCCCGATATTAGGTTTAACCACCTAGGAGTGTGATCTTGGTTAGCTAATCTACCATTTGTGTTTGCACATTTATATTGTTTGCACACACTCATGGACTATATGACCCCTCCTACGTTTGATACTTCCAACATTGTTGTTTGGAAGGCTAGGATGTCCATGTACCTAAAAACCCTAGGCTTGCATGTTTTCCTTACCGCTACTAAGAAATCCTATCATGATAATAGCAAGCATATAGAGGCCAATGCACAAGCCCTTGAGGCACTTAGAAGTATGCTTAATAAAGAATATCTTATGCTTATTTCTAACTATGATTCTGCCTTTGCAGTGTAGAACACATTGACCTCCTCCAAGCTTCAATTGCCAATCCAACCGGAGGATGAATCTAGTGGAGAATCCGAGCAACATTGCTACACGGTCCAAGGAATGACTCCCTTGAGGTATATTCGGAATCTCAATTAGATTGTGATGATGCTAGTTCTTCTAGTAATGAGTATGTTGATCTAAATGTTTTAAATGAAGAACTTTCTATTGTGTGTGATAAATTGTTAGAAAAGTATAATCTTTTGAAAAAGAAGAGTTTTGAACTAAAAGAAGAAAATAAGGATTTATGTTCAAAACTAGATTTGGTTTTGTAAGATAAAGTAGAGATTTCTAATGAAAGGGATTCATTGAAATCTAAACTAGACCTTGCCCTAAAGGAAAATGAATTTTTGAAATCTAAAAATGATTGTAATGATATTTTGAAGAAAAATAAAGTTATATCTTCAAAACTTGATTTTGTTGTAAAAGAGAATGATTCTTTGAAAATAAAAATTGCTTCAATTTCAAAGGATTTAGAAGTTTGTTTAAAGAAAAATGAATCTTTAAAAATTGATATAGATTCACATGTTTGCCATGCTAGTGTAGCTTTACCATCTAGCTCACCCATTGCATGCACCTCTTCTTTCACAATTGAAAATGATACTTGTATGCTTAAGAAGAGTGTGGATTGTTTGGGCTCCACTATGAGCCAATGTGCTTTGAACCATACACGCTTGGAATCTTTGGTTCGAAAGAAACAAGTTCCATCTTTGCATGCACACCATCCACGGCATACACATGCTCCTCACATACACACTCATCACACGATGTATGCTCATGTGTACACTTGTACACATTGTGGACGTAAGGGCCACTGTTTGACACGGAGAGGGGTTGGCTGGTGTAACGCTTCCTGGAATCAGATGGAAAAGATTACAGCCGGCTTAATCTTCCGGTTACAAGGGAGGGGGAATATTGAATCTTGAATTCCCCCTTTGTTTAGTGCTGGGTTCTTCGTGTGGCGGTGGAGAGTGAATCTTGTTCTCCGTTGACCAGATGACTGTTCGGACCGTCAGGGATCTTCTCTTCGGTCGGTAGAGGGAGTAACTCAGCTCCGTCTACCAAAACTCTAGAGGAGGAGGTAGGCGAAGAGCGGCTAGTATTCAGTAAGCTCGCTGAAGGGTTTTCTCTCTCTCTGTCGTTGATCTCTCCTTTGATTGTCGTCTTTTTTTCCTTCTCGTCGTCAATTGTCCTCCTTTCCTTCAATAGTGACGGGACTATTTATAGGGTTTTTAGGGGTGATCGTGCCCCCTAAAAGTGCTCCACGATGAGGGCCAACTTCCCCGCTATATGGGCGGCGGATGGCGCCATAATCGGGGTAGTTGCAACCGAGACGTGGGTGTCGAGCCGACGCGTCTTGATGCTGAGGCGCGGGCTTCGGGCTGACGCGCCTTGATGCTGAGACGCGGGCTTCGGGCTGACGCGCCTTGATGCTGAGACGCGGGCTTCGGGCTGACGCGCCTTGATGCTGAGACGCGGGCTTCGGGCTGACGCGCCTTGATGCTGAGACGCGGGCTTCGGGCTGACGCGCCTTGATGCTGAGACGCGGGCTATCTCTCGCGTCTTGATTGTCACATTTAGCCTTGCGCCTGGATCTTGGATCTCTGTGTTTTGGTGGCTTGTCTTGGTGATTTTTAGACAGCCTACAGAACCCCCTCCAAAGTTTTCGACATTCCGCAGTTAACTGGGACGGATTTCGAAATACTTTGGACTCTAGCTGAGTTCGCCTTCATGACTAGACTGTTGATGCTTCGGGTTTGATCTTATCTGGAGTTTCGTGAGTGTACTGTTGAACTCTTTGAAGCCCCCAGAGCTGATCATGTTGAGTGTTTAGATGCACAGTCTAAACCTCTCCGATTGCTTTTAGTCTGTCATTGGCGCGCTTTAAGCCAGGAGTGGTTGGTCGTCTGCTTGCGTCAGTGTACTGTTGAACTGATTTTGCAGAAGCAGGAGGCCAAACGCAGGTTCTTTTTCAAAAAACAGAGATGGTACTGCTGTAAAGGCGCGATTTCTGTAATCGTGCGTCCTTTGGCACTGGAGACGCGACTGATCTTCAGAAGGTAGACGCGATATTTGGCCAGACTGAAAGGACGCAAATTTCTTAGAGAGACGCGACCTTCCAAATGCATTCATGGAGAGGCTGACGTGGCATGTCCATCGAGGAGGTGCGTTCTTTGGGCGCGAATTCTGTGCCATGTCATGATTACGCCGCCAGCTGGCCTAGGGAACCGGCGAAATTTCGCCTTTTGGCGCGCGGATTTCCTGGTTCATTAAATGAACTGCTCCACGTGTCGACTGCTGACTCGTGGCGGGGTTGCGACGCATGATCTTCTCCGTTCAGAAATGATTTGGTTACACGCGTCAAGCGGTGACTCGCTGCAGCGTCTACTGGGCCACGCGCCGCGTATCTTCGCGAATCCCTGTGCCTATAAAAGGCAACAGTTGGAGAGATGCATCTTCTTCTCCGAACGCACTCGCTGAAAAAAAGAATTTCCTTCTCTGTTCATCTTCGAACTTGTTCATCTCCTTGCTCGGATTTCTGAACATCAATGGCACCCAAGGCTAAGCCAACTGCATCGTCCTCAAAGGTGACCGTCGCCGAGGCCCAGAGGGGCGGCTCCTCCTCTGCACAGGGCGTCGTTCTCCTAGGTCTCCAAGGTAAAGGCCTCTTAGGCGGAAGTTTCGCCATTTAAAGAAAGTTCAAAGAACTTTTAAGAACCCTTAACACGTGATTTTCAGATCGTGTTTGATTCCCAGACGCAGTCTTTGGATGATAACCTAGGCGCGGGTTTGGACCCTCGCGCGCTTGAGTCCTGTGCTTCAGATTCTTCACTTAGAATATTTTCTATTTGTGAAGGGTTCAGACGCGGACTTAGTTTACAGAACGCGGATTTGATCCTTGCGTTCTGTTTCATCAGCTGCTGATTTTGATGAATCTGGCACCCGAGTCCAAGTACTTCGACGTCTGGGGATGTGAAAGGAAGGGGTTTACCCTCCTTAACTTCTGGCGATTATGGTAGTGGAAAGGTTAAGGTAGATAACTCCCTTCTTTTTCGCACCCCAGAAGTGACATCAAGGAGAATGTTGTGGAGACGCCGATCCCATAGGTCTGGACGCGGATTTGATAATTCCTGCGTCCAGTGCCTCTTCTGCGTGGATGCGCAGGTCTGGACGCGGATTTTATAACTCCTGCGTCCAGTGTCTCTTCTGCGTGGATGCGCAGGTCTGGACGCGGATTTTATAACTCCTGCGTCCAGTGTCTCTTCTGCGTTCGGATTATGAACACTTAGCATTTTTTTTTTTTATGCTTTTGATAGAGTATCTAACTAAGTGTCCTTTTCTTTTTGCAGCGCCACGCCCTGCTACTTCACTCGCCAAGAAGTGCCACTTTGGTCATGTAGGTGGTGCTGACAGGGATTTGATTTTTGTATTGCAAAGGACTGTTCCTGTGACTGCTGACAAATCACCGGATCGCAGAGAGAGGCTCTCAAATGTTGACATGAGGACTCTTCGGGTGCTCATGACTGATGCAGCATTTGCAACGGATGCTGGTATCAAACTGGAGAAGCCTGCCTTCTTCTTCGGAGATCGTATCCACGATGGCGGCCATCGCGTATATGACGGGACTTACAAATGGCTCCGCCAGATAAGGGGTGGAAGATTCTTTCTTCCAGACATGGAGAGGATGTTCCCACTGTCCTACTTCCAGCATATGTCCGTCCCTCGGAAGATGGAATGGGACCTTGCTCGATATGTTCCCGAGGTCACTCTCGGTGATTTGGGCTCCCACAAAGTATACCGTCATGATAGCCATGACAGGTCAGTTATCGGCCTTTTCCCTGGGTCGCGCAGGACTGAGGTTCCAGCCGGGGAGATACCACAACTTGGCACTACCTTCCTCAACGCCTTCATGGAGGCGGAGGGTGACTACCCAGTTGGGTTCCGTGCGCCGGGGTGGGTCCGTTCCACGGAGAACTATTGGTGGGGCAGGATGGTCGGCTTTGTCCTTACCGAGCTCGGGGACCTGCTAAAGCGCGTGGGGCTGTACTCGGCAGTCAGGGCCGTGCAGTGGGGGATCCCTCAAAGCTCTCAGAACTTCTTCGGTATTCTAGAGCGTTATAATCCTTCGACGGGGACGTTCTTCACTCCGGTCGGAGAGATGGGCCTTGCTCTGCACGAGCTGCACGAGGTCTCGGGGCTGTCGATGGGGGATATTCCCTATGAGGAATATGTCCCGACCGCTGTGGAGCTTCGCTATGTGAAGGAGGAGTTTCCCCTCATATATGAGACCTACTGGGAAGTGCTATGTCACTTCCACATTTGCGGCCAGATAACCAAATGGCGGTCGCAGGGAGTCAAGCAACTGTCGTGGGCCAGTTACTTGTTCAATAATGTCAACACCAAAGACCATCGGATAACCCGATTGGATCCCAGCTCTGACAGGGAGATCGAAGACAGGATCGACCAGGCTCCGAACAGCTTCTACACCACGGAGTCGAACGAGGACGGTTTTGACCCTGACTTGGTTTTTGAAAGCTTTCACCATCAAGCCCGGACTCCTATCTCCGATCGGGCGCTGTTGGCGGGCTTTCTGATGCTGTGGCTGAAGCGCTGTGTGGTGCCCACGCTACCGCATGAAGTCATTGTTGCTGATGTGGTGTACCCGGCGGTGCTCCTGGCTCATGGGAACCCCATAGCCCTTCTCCCGGCCGTGGCGGCTGGTATTCAGAGCGGGCTGCGGGCGCTCACTAAGAGTTTCTGTGAGCCACCAAAAACTGCAGACTCCGAGGGAAAGCCGTATGTTGACTCAGAGAGGAGTCCGACGGTGAAGCGTCCCAACCCTCGTGTCGAGCTGCCTTACACGTACCTTATTGCTTGGTACGTGATGCATTGCCCTTCTTTGATGACGGCAGCGCGTTGGAGGGAGAATTCTGTCCCTTTCGTACAGCGGTTGGAGGGTTCAAAATGGCGTGATCCTTACATATATTACGTCCGGAAGTGCCTTTCAGACCCTGCCAACTACCAGCTCAATCGCTGCCTCCTCCAGATCCCTGATGCATCTTTCGGGGATCTACTTGTTGATTCCGTTGGCCCAGATGACTTCACGAGGTTATCCGCGGGGGCCTTCTGGTGGTTGCTAAATATCCGGCCCGGATATGTGCTTTTCCGGCAAGGGACGTCATGTACCATTGAGCTGTACATGCCGAGTCGCTTCGCTCGACAGTTCGGCTATGATCAGCTCTATGTCGGGAACCCCAATGCTAGGCTTGCCTTCGAAGGGAACCTGTTCGAGGGTGCTCGGGCCTGGTACTATAGTGTGGCTGGAGGGACGGGAGTATCTTTCCGTCTACCTCTCGAGGGGCCCAAGTGCCGTACGAGTTTCAGCTTTTGTACTTGGTACTCTCAAGCCATCCAAACGCCAGACTTTTTTCCGGCATCTTCATGCATTGAGAGCATCAATGCAAGTCTCGAGGCCATGACTGATTCTAGTAAACCGACGAAACTCGTAGAACAGTACCTGAAGGCCCAAAAGGAGGTCGGGCGAAGATCGAGGAGGGAGCCCCCAGCAGTGAGGGCGGAGCCGCGACCGGCAAGGGCAGAGCCACCAGCGACAAGGGTGGAGCCACCAGCCAGGAGGTCTAAGCAGTTGGCAAGCAAGCGTCATCGACGCTCTGCTTCTATTGCTGAGCCTGCCCCAAAGAAGGCTCGGAGGGATTTGACGGCTGAAGTCTCTCAATCCAGAGACATCTCTGCTGGAGTCGAGGCTCCTCCTGAAGACGTCCCTGTTAGGGTTGAGGAACCGTCAGAAGATGAAGATTTCCCCACCCTAGTCCGTGCTCCTAGGTCGCGCAGCAAGACCGTGGAGGAAGGGGAGCTTGTTGAAGAGTCCACCGCCGCCGAAGATGACGAGTCACTGGAGGTTGACATAATGACTGGAGGGGATGTTGAGATTGCAGGCCTCTCAGCGCAACCCGAGCCTTCTTCTGCTCGTGATGGGAGAGACGAGGCACAGCAGCCGGGGTCTCCTAGCATCTGCATTTCCAGTCTTAGGGCAGTCGACCCTAGTCCTACCACTGGGGTGATTGGAGGTAAGGCTCCTGTTGCGGAGCTTCCTCGCGTTGCGCTGTCGTCTTCTTCGTTATCGGGGAAAGCGACTTCGAAGACGAGACCGACTATGGCGATGAACCCGCTCTTCCTGATCAGAGCAAATTCTTCCACATCTCGGAGGAGGAAATACATGAGGGTGAGCCATCGACTGCACCATCGTTGGCGATTATCCCCACTGAAGGTATTCTTTCCATCTTCTGTCTAATTTCCTCTTTGCATATTGAAGAGGATGTTCTAACATTCTTCTTTTATGTTGCAGGGCCAACTGAAGATGCTGAGGCTACAACCTCCTCGCGTATCGAGGAGATGGTGAAAGAGTTGACCCGGCCCGAGGGGATTGAGGTCTCGGCTGCTGAGATACCCTCAAAGGGGGCAGCTGTTGCAACTGGGGAGCCTTCCACTCTGGCAGAAGAGGAAGTAACCACTGAGGCTGAGGAGGCTCTCACTCTGCCAGGCGAGGAGGTTACTGCTGAAGCCAAGGAGACTTCCGCTCCGCAGGATTTGACGTCTCCGGACCTCCAACCTGGTAAGGCAGCTCTGATGCTTTAAATGTTTAGCTCTTCTATCATTGTGGCTAACATCGCGATAACTTGCAGAGAGGACTGAGGGGGTTCAGGTGGAGGGTCCGATGGTTGGCACCCTTCCAGAAGGCCATACAGCTCAGGTCTCGGTGGAGGTTTCTGAGGAGGTCGTGCTTACTACTCCCTCATTGGTCGTGGAGGCTCCTACAGAGGTAGTACCTCCGGAAGCGTCAGCGGCCGGTCCAGCTCTGGTTGTCTCGACGGCCAGCACGACTCTTGTGCGAGAAGATCCGCCTTACATCCCCTATCCTATGACAGAAAAGGGGTCGGGAAGCTTCCTAGGTGGTGAAGACATGGGGGAACTGGCACGTCAGATGGTGCAGCAATTCTTCGCTTCGATGGGATCATGTATTGATCTCATCTTACGTGGAAACAGCACGTTCCAATTTGCCCAGACGCTTCTTAAAAATCTGGCCGTGAACGTCGAATTAACTGGAGGCCCTTCACTTGCCAAGGCGTGTCTACGGGTGGTAGAGCAACTGGGAGACTACCTGCAGGAGCTGGAGTCTTTGGAAGATGCTGGCTCTTTTAGTGAGGCCCAGGCCACCCTGACTAGGCTCCTAGCTGTTCAAGAACGAGAGCGACAGGAAGCGGAGGCACAAATCGCTGCAGAGATTCGCAGCCTCGAATATTCCCAGGCTGAATGTCAGAAACTAGCTGGCGATTCAAGGGAATCCGAGCTTGTCATGCAGAGCACAGAGCAAGTCATCATCAGGGCTCGGGACACCATTGCCAAGGCAGAAGTGGTGCTTGCGCTCAATGAGGAAAAGCTTGCTATCATCAAGAAGCAGCTAGAGGAGCAACAAGCTGCTAGGGCGCGAGCTGAAGAGAGTCTGTCTCTACATTCTTCCAGGGTGGAATCTCTGCGAGCGCAGCTGGCCGCAAGAAATTTCTTATCTGAAGAGGAGCTGCGGGACCGGGCTATTATGGAAGCTGAAAGGACGCGCCAACACGAGATTCACCGCCTTAGGGAACAAATCCGTACCTTGGCGAACCAGGACATTTAGCCTTCTTTTCTTTTCCCCCTTTTTTGTAAAGAAGAGGACACTCTGTTTAGAGTGTTTGTATCCACTTTTACTGTTTATAATAAAAGTTTGAAAAATTTTGCTCCATCTTCTTTGCTCAGCTGTAGGCGAATCCAACTCCTTGGTAACTGGTACTTAGGTAAGACTAAGTCCTGTTAATGAAACACGGTCTTGACTCTGAGTCTTCTTAATGAGACGCTACATTGATCCATAAAGTGAGACGCGGTCGTCAGTGCACAGGAACTTAGATTTACTAAGTCCTTTTGATGAGACGCAGCATCAATCTCAGAGTGATACGCGGTCTTCTTGATGAGACGCAGCTTTGATCCATAAAGTGAGACGCGGTCGTCAGTCCATGGAGTGAGACGCAGCGTCAATCACAGAATGAAACGCGGTTGCTAAGAAAGACGCGGATCGATCAGACACGGGATACGCAGCCTCGAGCGACTTTCCTATCTGCGTTCAATGCAGCATGACTTTAAAAGATTTTTAGGAGATCTTTGAACGTCGAGTCTTCACCGTCGATTGGGGTTCCGGGTCATCCGTTGCTTCCCAAGACAGTTATCCACGCGTCAGCCTCTTATTGGGTTCAGGCGTTAATGCTCTTGCATGCAGAACCGACGCTGGCGGTTGAAAAACCGGCGCATTTCGACGGTTTCCAAAGCAGCGCTCCACGCGTCCGTTTTTGATTGGGCTTTGACAGTTGTGCGCGACGGTTCCGATTGATGCCCCATTAATGACAGTTATTAAGGACTGCCTATAAATAGAGTGCACCCTCTTCCTCTTTAACAATCCAACTTAGACTGTTTTCATTTGTTTTGCTCCGAGAGAAGTCTCGCCTTGAATTATCTTTCAGAGAACCGTCTTCATGGATGAAGGTGATCCCATGGATGAAGATGACCCAGAGCTCTCATGCCTCTGTTTGGTCTCTTCAGAAGGAATCCTCTCTCATGTCATCCTGCGCACCCGCGTTTGGATGCAAAAAGAGGTTAACTCTGGACAGAGGTTTCTGCTGGTATGTCACCCCGATGATGTCCATAGCCTGTATTTTGGCATAGGCATCTGAATGAAATTCTGGTGCATTCCTATTCTGGAATTTGTGCTGGTGACTTGAACTTTTCTGAACGCGGGCTCTTGACGCTGGCTTTGCTCATGGCTATTGCCTTGGCGCGTTTCAGACCTGAATCTTGCAACTCCTGTTCACCCAACAGAGAGATGGCAATTTTCGGCGTTTGAAGTTTTTTGCGTCTAATATATTAGACGCGGGTGCAAACTGAGACCGCGTTTGAATCCTGTGCGTGGCACAGTTTTGACTCGCGTCTGTTTCTGCCGACGCGGTGGTTTGACCGTGCGGGTTGTTCCCGCGTCTGAAGTCTTCAATGACTGCCGCGTCTGTTACTTAGTTTTTAAAGTATACTAAGTTCCAGATTTTCTGATTCTCTTATTTGTTCTTTTGCAGGTTCGCTGGTCTCCTGGAAGAGTGCTTCAACCGGCGAGCTTGCTCAATGTTCGTTTGTAAGAGAGTAAATTATGGTCCTCGTCGTTTGTAAGAGAGTAAATTATATCTCTGACGAGGACCCAAATCTCGCCAAGGTCTCTTCAGATCTCCTGCACCACTCTTGCCTAACGGCAAGAGATGGTCAGGTCAAGTATGACGGCGAGGAGGTTCCGGCGGTTGCGGTGGCGGAGAGGATCCTCTTCCTCTCCCATCCCAGAAGTAACATCAAGGACAGTCCATGTCCTTTGGATGGCCTGCGGGGAAAAGATCAACTCTTGAACGAAGGGTTGCAGGCTCTTCTGTTGTCGCTGGACCTAGTGGAGGGTAGCATCCTTTGTGGTGACTCCTAAAACTTCCTCTCTCACCCCAGAAGTGACTCCATGTTTGTTGGATGGTCTGCTAGGGAAAGAGACGCGCCTGAACGAAGGGTTGCAGGACCTTCTGTTGCCACCGGACCTCAAGAACACCATTGCTCTTGGCTTAGTCAGCTAGGGCGCTTTCGAAGTTGGCGTCGTGCATCAAAGTGCAACCGGTTCCAACAGTCGCCACTTCTTCAGACATCATGCACTTAGGATCAGATGCGGCTTCAAGGAGTGAGTACGGCCTCAGAGAGAGAGAGGGACTTCTTTGTACTCCTTAATTGTAACACTCAATCTTATTGTATAAGAGAGCGTTTTGTATCACTTTCATGTGTTTGGATATGAATAAAAGTGACACTTTTCTTTTGCCTCTTTCTGTTGTCTTGAATGTTTTGTTTTAGAAGCAAAAGAATGATTTTGGTGGACCCGCCACTTTATAAAAGAAAGTGACAGGGGGAATGCGTACTCCCGGAGAAGGTGAACTTTTGTCAAGTGTCTAGGATTGACTTGATTCAAGGTCAGCTGGGAAATTTGATAAAACATTGTCAGCGGTGTAATGTTAACCTAACAATGTCTTTAGGTGGACCTGTTATTCTGTTGAAGAGAATAACAAGTGAAACTAGACCCACGAGGAATCTAGTAAAGCTTTTACCGTTAGAGGTGTGATATTAACTTAACGGGTTGGAGATAGTCTTGTCAGAAGTGTGGTGTTAACTCGACAAGGATGTGAGTCAGAGGTGTGATATTAACCTAACTCAGAATGTCACTGTCATAGGTGTAATGTTTAACTTAACAGTGAGGTAATGCTAGAGGTGTGATGTTGAACTTAGCATTGGTCATCTCGACTTAGACGAAGAAGTCGAGGAAAGGTCATGGCCATAGGTGTATTGTTGAACTTAGCGATGACTCGGATGCTAGAAGTGTAGTGTTAACTTGGCATCGTCCATTTCAGCTTCGATACGGAAGTCTGAAGAAAGGTGACTATCAGAGGTGTGATATTAACTTGACAGGCACTCGATGTACTGCTTAGAGGTGTAATGTTAACTTAAACAGTAATTTGTCAGAGGTGTAATGTTAACTTGACAAGAATTGGCTCGTGATAAGAGCAATTTGAGGACCTGTCATTCTATTGATGAGAATTGACAAGTGGAATTTGAAATGCCAGAGGTATAGTGTTAACTTGGCAAATTTGAGAGTTTGTTACTCTATGCAGAGTTAACAAGCAAAGTTTATACCCGGCAAAGGGTATTCATTACCAGAGGTATAGTGTTAACGTAGTAATGATTGCACTTTGTGGTCCTACCATTCTATGGACGAGAATTGGTAAGGGACTTTGGAGGAAAGAGTGGACTCGAGTCCACTTAGGATTTTTAGCAAACCCTCAGCTATCAACGGGTTTGACATGCCTTTACCAACTACCGTTTGAGTTGGGCTAGCCATGCTATTCCCCTCAGCATGATGAGTTGTCGAGGACTTATGTTGGGCTTAAAGGCCAACATTTTCCTCTATCCTTAGCCGTCGAGGGCGTCGGATCAAATGGGAACGTGTCCCTTAGGATTTTTAGCAAATCCTCAGCTGTCAACGGGTTTGACATGCCTTTACCAACTACCGTTTGAGTTGGGCTAGCCATGCTATTCCCCTCAGCATGATGAGTTGTCGAGGACTTATGTTGGGCTTAAAGGCCAACATTTTCCTCTATCCTTAGCCGTCGAGGGCGTCGGATGTTTGATCAGAGGTGTACTTTTAACTTGATCGGAAGAAGAGTACTATTAAGGATAGTACTTCTTCAAGAATTTGCCATTGATCGGCATCATGAGTGTATCGCCATTTGAAGTTATGAGGCGATATGACCCATTTGAGTAGACTGACTCTACTACAAACGGTCCCTCCCATTTGGGCTGAAATTTTCCTTTTGTCTTGTGCGTCATGACCATGGGTCTTCGGACAGCTAAGACAAGGTCGCCTTTCTTGAAAGTTCGCGCTTTGACTTTCTTGTTGAAGGCTCTGGTGATACGAGCTTGGTAAAGCTCGATTTGTTGTTGGGCCTGCAAACGCTTGTCGTCTAAGGCTTCCAACTCCTGGAGTCGCTGCTGATGCTTCTCCTCAGTTGTCATTTCTGCTGTCAAGGCGACGCGTAGAGAGGGAATTTGTATTTCCAATGGAAGGACGGCTTCGCATCCGTATACCAAGGAAAATAGCGTGGCTTTAGTTGGGGTTCGCACCGTTGTGCGGTAGGCCCATAAGCATTCACCCAGCTTGTCGTCCCAGTCTCGTTGACTTTTCGAGACGAACTTTTTGAGAAGCTTGCCAATAGTCTTGTTGAAGGCTTCTGCAAGACCGTTAGCAGCAGGATAGTATGCCGTTGAGGACACACTCTGGATTCTGAACTTCGCGCAGAATCTCTGGAAGGCCTGGCTGATGAACTGGGGTCCATTGTCATGGATGATACGCCGAGGCACACCGAAGCGGTAAATAACGTGATGTTTCACGAACTTGATCACGTTAGAAGATTTCACCTCTTTCAAAGGGATAGCTTCGGCCCACTTAGAGAAGTAATCGGTTATCGCTAGAATGAACCGATGTCCTTTCGATGATGGTGGGCTGATAGGGCCAACTACGTCCATCCCCCACATTTCAAACGGCCAAGTAGAGGTCGTTGAGTGGAGGTACCCTGGTGCTTGATGGATGAAATCGCCGTGTATTTGGCAGGCGTAACATCTCTTAGCATAAGCGACAGCATCGGCAATCATCTTGGGCCAATAGTAACCCATCCTTTGGAGTCGATGTGCCAATTTCGGGCCAGGTTGATGAGCTCCACAAGTACCATCGTGGGCTTCTTTCAATACTCCTTGGGCTTCTTTTGATGAGAGGCATCGGAGCAGGATCCCGTCATGCGATCGACGATACAATGTTCGCGAAATCGCATTATAGTAGAATTTGGGGCTTTCCTCCGAATGGCGGCCGCCTCCTTGGTGTCTTCGGGCAGAATGCCGTATAAGACAAAATCAATGTAGGGGAATCGCCAGTCTTTAAGCCCTGAAGCGGTCGACACTTCAAGTGTTTCCTTGTCGTGATGGTCTCCCGTTGACCCTGGGCAGTCTCCGAGGGGAATTTTTGGACAGTATAGGTCGTGGCTATAGACGAATACTTTCTCCATTGCTCCAGCTGGAAGAGCTAAGGAGGCAGCGAGGGATGCGAGTGCATCCGCATGTGCATTTTGCCTGCGCGGTACATGGTCGATGTAGAAGTTTGAAAACCTTTCGGCCATGTGAATTGTCGCGTTGTAGTAGGGTACTAGATCTTCATGTCTGGCCTCGTACTCTCCGCGAACTTGGCTGACGATGAGTTTAGAGTCACCGTAAGCCTCGAGATTTTTAACGCCAATCTCATCGGCGAATTGCATCCCAATCAAAAGAGCGTTGTATTCCGCCACATTGTTGGAGCAGGGCTCGGTTAACGAGATAGCTCGGGGAATCACATAATTTTGTGGGGAGACGAGTACTACTCCTACCCCCGCTACTATGTGTCCCTTCGGGCTTGTCCTTGATGCACCGTCGAAGAAAAGTTGCCATACTTGACTTTCGAACGATGTCTGAGTCAGGTAGACTTCGGCGGCCTCATCTGGGAGATCCTCATAGAGTTTGGTTGCCCTTGGATCTGGGTGCTCAGCTAGGAAGTCCGCCACCACTTGTCCTTTAATGGCCTTCTGGGGTAAAAAGTGCATCTCATATTGGGATAACAATATAGCCCATTTTGCCAGCCGGCCATTTAGTGAAGAAGGCTTTGTCATAAGTAACCTCAGAGGGTTGACTTTTGATATGACATTTATAGTCTGGCCTACCAGATAGTGTCGCATTTTCTGAATGGCGAACACTAGTGCCAAACATTCCTTCTCGATCGGGTTGTACCGATGTTCGGCTCCGATCATTGTTCTACTCAGATAGTAGATTGCCTGTTCTCGTCCTTGTTCATCATTTTGAGCTAGTAGAGCTCCCAAGGAATGATCCATTGCTCGGACGTACACCAGGAAAGGCTTTCCGGACACCGGAGCTGCAAGGACTGGTGGTTGGGTGAGGTAGTGTTTGATCTCCTCAAACGCTTTTTGACAAGCGTCGTCCCAAATGAATGAAACACCCTTTTTCATCAGCTTGGCGAAGGGTTGGCATCTCCCGGAAAGGTTTGATATGAACCTGCGGATGTACGCCAATCGTCCTTGTAATCCCCTTAGCTCCTTGAGGCTTCTGGGGGGTTGCATCTCTTGGATAGCGCGGACTTTCTCTGGATCCAAATAGATTCCTTTGGAAGTCACAACAAATCCTAGGAATTTGCCACTGGCTACCCCCAGGAAGGATTTGGTGGGGTTCATCTTCAATTGATGAGCCCGCATGATGTCGAAGATCACCTTCAGGTCTGCTATGTGATCACCTTTAGTGCGACTCTTCACCGCGATGTCATCGACATAGCATTCCACCGTTTTCCGCATTTGCTGATGGAAAATGGCGTTCATGGCCCTTTGGTATGTTGCCCCTGCATTTTTCAGTCCGAAGGGCATGACGGTGTAACAATATACCCCTAGAGGAGTCCTGAAGGAGGTATGCTTTTCGTCATCGGGATACATCTTGATTTGATTGTATCCTGAGAACCCGTCCATAAAGGACATTCGCTCGAATCCACAAGTATTGTCAATCATGACATCTGTGATTGGCAATGGGAATTCGTCTTTGGGGCAGGCCTCGTTTAGATCACGGAAGTCGATGCAGATCCGGATCTTCCCGTTCTTCTTGGCGACGGGGACGATGTTGGCTACCCAGTCGGGATGTTGTTCTTCCCGGATGAAGCCAGAATCGATGAGCTTTCTGACTTCTGATTGAATTGCCTCCATTATCTCTGGACGGAACCGTCGCTGCTGTTGTTTAACAGGCTTCATGTCTGGATTGATGTTGAGGCGATGCATAGCCACTTGAGGATCAAGTCCAGGCATGTCCTCATAATTCCAGGCGAAGACATCTATATACTCTTGTACAAGAGATATTAAATCTTTCTTCTCTGGAGGCGACAGGCCATCACTTATGAAGATGGGCTTGGGGTTGGTCTCATCTCCTAGGTTGATCTGAACAACCTTGTCATCTGTGGGTGGCTCACGCTGTTCAAAGCGGATATCCCAAAGAGCATTCAAATGTTTGATCCAAGGATCTGTATCAGGTTGGATCATTTCTTCAACTTCATCTTCCAGATGGCCTGTTGAAACCATGTTTACTGAAAGCCCTTTGAAGATGTTGCCGACACTGACATCTGACTCCCATGATGACGTGTCTGAAGAGCAATCGTTGCTCGACGCTTCTTGAGAATCAGAGGCTGATGGGACCGGAGTTGATACATAGCCCAACCCCCTGCGCGTCCGATGATAATAATCGGGGGCCTTCCCTTTTGGCACAAAGGATCGAAGTAGCGTCCTCCTTCCTTTGCCGAAGTTCAACCCGGGCTTGTTGGTTATATCGTACCCCATTTGCTTCATCATTCTGTGTAACGCCCCGATCCCAATGATACGGGAACGTCACTGCAACGCATATACGTAGGTCAGATGGTGCCCCCACGTATATACGCTAAGCATTAAGTACAACAAGTATCAGAGTACAACACACAGCGTGGTATATTCATATGCCAACTTACAAAAGATAAATACAAAGCTATACAAGTTATGATAAGCAAAATCACTTTACAAGTGTCCTTTATCACAACCCAAGTCCAAAATGAATCCTATATAACCCAAAATACAAAAATGCTCACGAAATGGATGGAGATCCCGTGAACCAAAAGGAAGAGTCTGGCACGAGGACCGGAGCTAATCTGCCTGCTCACTAAAGAAAGCCTGATCTTCGGTGGATGGCTCCACTTCGACCCAGGCCTCGGAATCTGAATATGCAAATCCAAAGGGTCAAGACATATAATAACAAATAAAAGATAGTCAAGTGACATAAGGATCATGAATAAAGGAAATGAAGTTGCAATAAATAGCAATGAAATACAAGCGATGTAAACTCAATAAGGTAAGATCATATGCAACAAATCTACAATTAATGTCTTATTATTATTACTTGTCTTACTGTGATATCTAGCTATGTGACCCAGCGTCCCAGAGCACATAGATCCATATCCTAGTGAAACAAGGTTGTTATTGGAAACAGCGGTTGTATCGACGAACTATGTTTACAGTGGGTCCCGTGCATACCCGGGACCACGGCCCAGGATTGTTCCGTTGCTTGAAGACGGAACCTGCCGCAAGGCTAAACAGGAGGGACTTATGTATGCCCTTGTCATGACAGTAAACAGGAAAGGGAGAAAGCACTCCCCTCGGTCCCCTGGAGTACCACAGGTAAGACCGGAACAGTAATTGTACAATATACCTAAAAGCCACTGTAAACACGAACACGTATCGATATCCGCATATTTCCCCCGACCCATGTGTAAGTTGGTGCTTTTTATGTAAAAGTCAAGTGTATCATGCTTAGTTTTAAGAGATGGCATGATAAGTGGTGATATTATTGTTTAACATGTCATGGAACGAGTATATGCAATAATAAGTCATGAGGTAACAAGAGATACATCCATCCAGTAATAGGTCATGTAGAGCCAGTATTGAAGCATGAATAAGCAAGGTATAATACATATGTAACAAGTATAAAAACCAAATTCAGAACAGAAATTAACTATGACACACAGTCAGGATTAGTCGACTAGGGGTAAGGGTTAGTCGACTAATACTGGGATACAGAGAGTTAGAATTCTGTTTCAGGGAAAGTTAGTCGACTAGGGTAGGAAGGTTAGTCGACTAATAGGGAGTTCTAGTCGACTAATGGACACTTAAGTCGACTAAGTCTGCTGATACAGAAAGTTGGGTTTTCTGGTCCAAGATGGATTAGTCGACTAGGTAAATTCAGAAGTCGACTAATATGGATTTCCAGAGAGTTTGTTAGTCGACTAATATTTGGGGCAAGTCGACTAATACTGTGTTTTCCAGAAAAACTAAGTTTCAGCTAAGTGTTCTAGTCGACTAGGTCCTATGATGAGTCGACTAATACTGTGAAGAACAGTGAGCAGATCAGAATTTCTGGAAGTGTGTTTGATGGTTCAATTCGTAGTTTTTGGTGACCTAGGTGTACAAGAAGTGTAGATACAAGTATTCTAGGGCTAATACAAGTCTTGGTGAGTGAAATACTCACTTGGATAGGTTTAATTGGGACTTGATCCAAGGATGAGGATGATGGTTGAAGTTGAGGTCCTTGAGGAAGCCCTAGATGAAGCCCTTGAGGAAGTCCTTGAAGCCTTGAGGTGGAGATGAAGAGATTGGGTTCATGGAGCTAGGGTTCTTGCTAGAGGGAGAAGGAGATTATGGAGCTTCTCTTCTCTAGTTGAAGTGAAAGAGAGAAAAGAGTGATTTGCAAATGAATAGGAATTTATAGTTTGGGATTTTTGTAAAGGGGTTGGAAATTGGATAGAAGTGAGGGGTTTTCTTGCAAAAGGAGGGGTGAGATGAGTGTCCTCTCCTTGGCCACTTGGCCGGCTGTGGGAGAGGGAGAGAGTGAGTGGTGTTAGGTGAAGGGTGAGTGGGATTTGAGGTGGCACATGAGGTGGAAAATGGAATTTTGCAATTTTTGAAAAAAGTCCGAATTTCAAGTATCTCGGATTGGTCTGAAAATTTTACCAAAAATCAAGAAAACATTTGAAGACTCATGGTGAAATTCGTTTGAAGAAATACTGTATAGATTTTTAATTAAAAATCCCGGAATCAGTTATTTACCGACTCCGAAAGAATTTTCATAAATTCATAAAATTCTCAGAAAAAGTGTATAAGTAAGAAATATGATTCTAAGCAATAAAGTCTAAAGGACTTTCTAAAAATTCCTAACAGTTTGGAGGATAAAATTCGGAAATCGGTCAGCGGCACTGGCCGACCCGGTTTCGGAGAAATCCATTTTAATTCCAGAAAATTCCAGAAAATCACATAAAATCTAAAATATTGGAAAATGATATTTGGAATTGAAATTGGTCAAATACGGATGGTAAATCGGAAAATACGATCGAAAGACTGAATACGTAACTAAGTACGTATTCCGGGAGAGGGGTATTACAATCTACCCACCTTACAAAAAATTTCGTCCTCGAAATTTCATAAGGTGAAAGATAACAGGAAAAGCAACAGATAGATATGGATACAAGGAAAGATAACGGTAAAGAAGAGTAGAAGAAAAGAGTCTTACCCAATCAAGATGTGAAAAGTTGAGGATAACGCTCCCGGATAACGTCCTCACGCTCCCAAGTGGCCTCTCCTGGCGCATGCCTGTTCCATGACACCAATACCAATGGAATAGCTCTGTTCTTCAGTGTCTTGACACTCCTATCCAGAATGGCCAACGGCTGTTCTTGGTATGATAAATCCGGTTGTAGCTCCAGCTCGGAATGATCCAGAATATGGCTGTCATCCCTGACATACTTCCTCAACTGAGACACGTGGAAGACATTATGCACCCCGTCCAAAGATGGCGGTAATGCCAATCTATAGGACACATCTCCCACACGATCCAGGATCTCGAATGGGCCAATATACCTTGGACTCAGTTTCCCACGAGCACCGAACCGGATCACTCCCTTGGTAGGTGATATCCTCAAGAAGACATGATCTCCAACCTGGAACTCCAATGGCCTTCTCCGAGTGTCTGCCCAACTCTTCTGCCTACTCTGAGCAGCCCTGAGATGATTTCTGATAACCCTGACTTTCTCTGTAGTCTGCATCAGAATCTCTGGTCCCAAAAGACTCCTCTCACCGACTTCATCCCAACAAATCGGTGATCGGCACTTCCTACCATACAATGCCTCAAAGGGTGCCATCTTAATACTTGCCTGGTAGCTGTTGTTATATGAAAACTCAGCCAAGTGAAGATGGTCTTCCCAAGATCCCCCAAAGTCAATCATGCAAGCCCTCAACATATCTTCAAGGATCTGGATAGTCCTCTCAGATTGTCCGTCTGTCTGAGGATGATAAGAAGTACTGAATTTCAGACGAGTTCCCAGACTTTCTTGGAGACTCTCCCAGAAATGAGATCTGAATCTGGTGTCTCTATCTGACACAATACTAACTGGAACTCCATGCAGACGAACCACCTCCTTCATGTACTTATCTGCCAGGACCTCTGTCGACTGGCCTACCCTGAATGGTATGAAGTGAGCTGACTTGGTGAGGCGATCAACTATAACCCACACAGCATTATTACCCCTGGGACTCCGAGGTAATGCCGTCACAAAATCCATGGTGATATGCTCCCACTTCCATTCGGGTATCGGCAAAGGTTGAAGAAGTCCAGCTGGTCTCTGATGCTCGATCTTTATCTGCTGGCAAACCAAGCACTTGGCAACAAACTGGGCTATCTCCCTCTTCATAGCATTCCACCAAAAGTGCTTCTTCAGGTCCTGGTACATCTTGTTTCCCCCAGGGTGTATAGAATAAGCTGAACTGTGTGCTTCCTCCAAAATCTTCTGTCTGACTTCTCCTCGGGGAACACAAAGTCTATGTCCAAAATACAATGCACCATCTGGGTGAATGCAGATATCCGACCTCAATCCAGCCTCCACCTGAGCTCTGAATGTCTGCAATCTGGGGTCCTCCTTCTGAGCTTCCTTGATCTCCTCTATCAATGATGACTGGATCTGTAAAGCCATGAACTGCCCGG
Source organism: Agave tequilana (assembly GCA_038442645.1). Taxonomy (NCBI): domain Eukaryota; kingdom Viridiplantae; phylum Streptophyta; class Magnoliopsida; order Asparagales; family Asparagaceae; genus Agave; species Agave tequilana. Next base: position 68,937 of record JAVJIF010005663.1, read on the forward strand.
CCTTATCACCTCCTTGCACTAACATCAAATCCAATCTGATGAATTCCTGAATCAACTCCCTCTGCTGCGTGAGGTGGACTAGCACTCTGTTCTCTGGCATCCTGCTCAGTGCATCAGGAACGGTATTGACTTTGCCTGGATGATACTGCAAGTCAATATCATAGTCCGCCATAAGCTCCAACCACCTCCTCTGCCTCATATTCAACTCTTTCTGTGAGAAAATATACTTGAGGCTCTTGTGATCTGTGTATATTAACACTTTGTCTCCCAGAAGGTAGTGTCTCCAGATCTTCAAAGCAAATATCACAGCTGCCAACTCCAAGTCATGAGTTGGGTAATTCCTCTCATGAGGCTTCAACTGCCTAGATGCATATGCTATAACATGATCATGTTGCATAAGCACACACCCCAGGCCTTTACCTGATGCATCACAGAAAATGACCATCCCTCCTCTTCCTGAAAGAGTCCTCAAGATTGGAGCTGTGATAAGCCTCTGCTTCAACTGCTCAAATGCTGCATCACAATCTTCTGTCCATATGTATCTTTCCCCTTTTCTGGTGAGCCTGGTCAACGGAGCTGCAAGTCTAGAGAAATCCTGGACAAAGCGCCTGTAATATCCGGCTAGTCCAAGAAAACTCTTTATCTCAGTCACCGTCTTCGGAACTGGCCAATTCTGCACTGCCTGGACTTTACTAGGATCAACTGAAATTCCTTCTGCTGAAACTATGTGTCCAAGGAAAGCTATGCTGTCCAACCAGAATTCACACTTGCTCCTCTTGGCATGAAGCTGCTCCTGCTGAAGAGTCTGCAACACCATCCTCAAGTGCTCTGCATGCTCCTTCTCATTCCTTGAATAGATCAGGATGTCATCTATGAATACAACTACAAACTGATCTAGGTAAGGGGAGAACACTCGATTCATCAAATCCATGAAAACCGCAGGGGCATTGGTGACTCCGAAAGGCATAACTAGAAATTCATAGTGGCCATAACGGGTCCTGAATGCCGTCTTCGGAACATCCTCCTTCTTCACCCTCAGCTGATGGTAACCCGACTGCAAATCTAACTTAGAAAATACACGGGCTCCATGGAGCTGATCAAACAAATCATCAATCCGGGGCAAGGGATACTTGTTCTTGATGGTGACCTTGTTCAACTCTCTATAATCAATACAAAGCCTCTTACCACCATCCTTCTTATTCGCCAAGAGCACTGGAGCTCCCCATGGTGAAGTGCTTGGCCGAATCAATCCCTTGTCCGAATACTCCTGCAGTTGCTTCTTCAAGATCTCCAACTCTGTCGGTGCCATCCTGTACGGAGCCTTGGATATAGGAGCTGCTCCTGGAATTGTATCAATGGAGAACTCAATTATCCTCTCCGGTGGAAACCCTGAGACCTCAGCAAAGACTTCTGGAAACTCATCCCACACTGGCACTCCCTTCAGAACCTCCGAAGTGGTCATCTGAATCTCCTTCTTAGCAGGCTTCACCTCTCCACTAAACTGGAACTCCGGCTGATGCGGGATTCTGAAATTGATCTTCCTCCCTCTACAGTCGATCACCGCATAGTACTGACTGAGCCAGGTCATGCCTAAGATTACGTCGTACCCTTTGGTGTCTAGTACGAGCATATCTATGGCCAAGGTCTTCCCACAAAGTTCCACTGGACAGTCAGCACAAACTCTAGAAGATATAACTACCCCATTCCCGGTACTTATCTCCCACTTGTGGTCTAAAGCCTTAACAGGTATGGAATGAACAGCCACAAAATGGTCGGAGATATAACAGTGGGATGCACCCGAATCGAAGAGAGCGAGAACGGGTATAGAATGAACTCTGATGTTACCTGTAATCACCTCCTCTGAAGCCTCAGCCTCCTCTGCTGTCAGGTTGTAGGCCTGACCTCTGCCACGCCCTGCTGCTGTCCGGGCTCCTCTCTGCACTGGGCGAGCAACATGCGGTGGAGGAAGGGGAAGAGCTCTCCTCATCACTGGTCCCTGGTGCCTCTGCCCAACTGGCCCTGGTAGTGCCCTCTGTCCATTCTGCCCTTGAGGTGCCTGCAAGGTTTGATTAGCAAACCCCATTCTCCTGTGAGGACAGGTCTCTACGGCATTGTCTCGTGCTCCACACACCAAACACAATCCATTTGCCCTCCGGCAATCCTGTTGCGAGTGTCCTGGTTTCTGGCAAAAGTTGCAGATAAGACCTGGTCGAGCCATCTGGTAAGGAACTGCTCTGAATGGTTGCCTGGCCTGAACCTTCGCTGCCCTGGACGGTCCTCCTCTACCCACCGGTACAAACGGCCTCTTCATGGCCTGGTCCTTCCTCTGATCTCCTTGCTTCTTCTCAAACCCACGCTCCACCTCTCGAGCGCTGGTGAGAACTTCTGCATAGGTCTTCAGATGATGGGGCATTAGGAACATCTGAATGTCCATTTGCAGACCTTGCTGGAACCGGCTTGCCCTCTTCTCCTCATCTGCTATCATGTACGGGGCGAAGCGACTCAACCTGAGAAATTCTGCAGCATACTCATCTACGGATCTATCCCCCTGTTGAAGCTTGATGAACTGCTCCTCCATGTCCCTCTGAGCAGTGGCGGGAAAGAACCTGCTATAAAAGCTCTTGGAGAACGTATCCCAAGAGATAGGCTTCTTCAAGCGAGCCTCCTCTGCAAGCCACCAAGTCCTGGCTATGTCCTTCAGCTGGATCTTTGCAACCTCCACTTGGTTCTCCTTAGGCACCCTGGCGGCGTTCAGCAGATCGGTGGTGTCTGTTAACCACTGTTCAGCCTCCAATGGCCTCTCGACTCCCGTGAATACGGCCGGCTGTAGCCGTCGGAAGTCTGAGATGCTCCCCGGCTTCTGCTCCTTCGGGGCTGCCAACTCCTGCCTGAGGAGCTCAGTCTGCTGATGCTGATTCTCCATCTGCTGTTGCTGGTTTCCCAGCATAGTCTGAATGATCCTCAGGATATCAGCACCCTCTCCTCCTACGGGTCCATTCGGTACTTGCCCGACATTGTTGCGACCCGAACGTCTCTCCATACCGAAAGGGATAAGATCTGGAATTGGAAACAAAGGAAGGAGTTTAGGATACGAGGATCGAATCAAGGACGAAGTCAAGAAGGACTATATAACTTTGTACATTGTAGTTGGCATTAGCAAATCACTAGAATTTGCCACTTGGTTGTACTTTTAGGTTTGAGAGCCTAGGCTCTGATACCAACCTGTAACGCCCCGATCCCAATGATACGGGAACGTCACTGCAACGCATATACGTAGGTCAGATGGTGCCCCCACGTATATACGCTAAGCATTAAGTACAACAAGTATCAGAGTACAACACACAGCGTGGTATATTCATATGCCAACTTACAAAAGATAAATACAAAGCTATACAAGTTATGATAAGCAAAATCACTTTACAAGTGTCCTTTATCACAACCCAAGTCCAAAATGAATCCTATATAACCCAAAAATACAAAAATGCTCACGAAATGGATGGAGATCCCGTGAACCAAAAGGAAGAGTCTGGCACGAGGACCGGAGCTAATCTGCCTGCTCACTAAAGAAAGCCTGATCTTCGGTGGATGGCTCCACTTCGACCCAGGCCTCGGAATCTGAATATGCAAATCCAAAGGGTCAAGACATATAATAACAAATAAAAGATAGTCAAGTGACATAAGGATCATGAATAAAGGAAATGAAGTTGCAATAAATAGCAATGAAATACAAGCGATGTAAACTCAATAAGGTAAGATCATATGCAACAAATCTACAATTAATGTCTTATTATTATTACTTGTCTTACTGTGATATCTAGCTATGTGACCCAGCGTCCCAGAGCACATAGATCCATATCCTAGTGAAACAAGGTTGTTATTGGAAACAGCGGTTGTATCGACGAACTATGTTTACAGTGGGTCCCGTGCATACCCGGGACCACGGCCCAGGATTGTTCCGTTGCTTGAAGACGGAACCTGCCGCAAGGCTAAACAGGAGGGACTTATGTATGCCCTTGTCATGACAGTAAACAGGAAAGGGAGAAAGCACTCCCCTCGGTCCCCTGGAGTACCACAGGTAAGACCGGAACAGTAATTGTACAATATACCTAAAAGCCACTGTAAACACGAACACGTATCGATATCCGCATATTTCCCCCGACCCATGTGTAAGTTGGTGCTTTTTATGTAAAAGTCAAGTGTATCATGCTTAGTTTTAAGAGATGGCATGATAAGTGGTGATATTATTGTTTAACATGTCATGGAACGAGTATATGCAATAATAAGTCATGAGGTAACAAGAGATACATCCATCCAGTAATAGGTCATGTAGAGCCAGTATTGAAGCATGAATAAGCAAGGTATAATACATATGTAACAAGTATAAAAACCAAATTCAGAACAGAAATTAACTATGACACACAGTCAGGATTAGTCGACTAGGGGTAAGGGTTAGTCGACTAATACTGGGATACAGAGAGTTAGAATTCTGTTTCAGGGAAAGTTAGTCGACTAGGGTAGGAAGGTTAGTCGACTAATAGGGAGTTCTAGTCGACTAATGGACACTTAAGTCGACTAAGTCTGCTGATACAGAAAGTTGGGTTTTCTGGTCCAAGATGGATTAGTCGACTAGGTAAATTCAGAAGTCGACTAATATGGATTTCCAGAGAGTTTGTTAGTCGACTAATATTTGGGGCAAGTCGACTAATACTGTGTTTTCCGGAAAAACTAAGTTTCAGCTAAGTGTTCTAGTCGACTAGGTCCTATGATGAGTCGACTAATACTGTGAAGAACAGTGAGCAGATCAGAATTTCTGGAAGTGTGTTTGATGGTTCAATTCGTGGTTTTTGGTGACCTAGGTGTACAAGAAGTGTAGATACAAGTATTCTAGGGCTAATACAAGTCTTGGTGAGTGAAATACTCACTTGGATAGGTTTAATTGGGACTTGATCCAAGGATGAGGATGATGGTTGAAGTTGAGGTCCTTGAGGAAGCCCTAGATGAAGCCCTTGAGGAAGTCCTTGAAGCCTTGAGGTGGAGATGAAGAGATTGGGTTCATGGAGCTAGGGTTCTTGCTAGAGGGAGAAGGAGATTATGGAGCTTCTCTTCTCTAGTTGAAGTGAAAGAGAGAAAAAGAGTGATTTGCAAATGAATAGGAATTTATAGTTTGGGATTTTTGTAAAGGGGTGGAAATTGGATAGAAGTGAGGGGTTTTCTTGCAAAAGGAGGGGTGAGATGAGTGTCCTCTCCTTGGCCACTTGGCCGGCTATGGGAGAGGGAGAGAGTGAGTGGTGTTAGGTGAAGGGTGAGTGGGATTTGAGGTGGCACATGAGGTGGAAAATGGAATTTTGCAATTTTTGAAAAAAAGTCCGAATTTCAAGTATCTCGGATTGGTCTGAAAATTTTACCAAAAATCAAGAAAAACATTTGAAGACTCATGGTGAAATTCGTTTGAAGAAATACTGTATAGATTTTTAATTAAAAATCCCGGAATCAGTTATTTACCGACTCCGAAAGAATTTTCATAAATTCATAAAATTCTCAGAAAAAGTGTATAAGTAAGAAATATGATTCTAAGCAATAAAGTCTTAAGGACTTTCTAAAAATTCCTAACAGTTTGGAGGATAAAAATTCGGAAATCGGTCAGCGGCACTGGCCGACACCGGTTTCGGAGAAATCCATTTTAATTCCAGAAAATTCCAGAAAATCACATAAAATCTAAAATATTGGAAAATGATATTTGGAATTGAAATTGGTCAAATACGGATGGTAAATCGGAAAATACGATCGAAAGACTGAATACGTAACTAAGTACGTATTCCGGGAGAGGGGTATTACATTCTGAGTGCCTTCGATTCATAATGGTCGAGCTGAGGGGATTCCTCCTCGCTTTCTGATTCTTCGCGGGGCATTGGTTCAGACGAGATTCGCCCAAAAAGTATTGGTCTTTGGCCTTTTCGTCTTGCCGGAACCAAGAATATAAACTCCTGCGCATCGCCATTATCCTGGTATGTCCCGAAAGATGATTTTACTGGTACATGCAATGATGTCAAAGCATCCATTGCCGACCAGATGTCATCGTCTACGTCGGTAGTAGTATCCGACGGTATAGAATCGGATGCACACGCAGAAAAGTATTCAAAGTCTAGATTCTCATTAATATACCAACCGCCTGCATCGTCGGTGGTATTATCAACATCGAGCTTATTAATGCTCTTTACAAGTGGTTTTAACTCCCACAGGCACTTTTCTTGCTCGGGCTCAGTGTCAGCCTCATTACCAGAGTCTGGCGCCTCCAGTTGCGGGGTTTCGTCCACTGGATCCTGATATAAAAGGGAATCCGTGAAATAATTCTCGACTCCCTTGAACGGATACCTTTCGGCAACCAACGTTTGCACCTTCCCACTCGCGTCAATGTATTTCATGACTTGGTGAAGAGTGGAGGGAACGATGGAGTTGCGGTGGATCCAAGGTTGTCCTAGCAGCAGATTGTAGGAAGTGTCGGCGTCGATGACATAGCATGTCACCTCCGACTTGAGGCTCCCAATCTGGCACTTGAGCTTGATCTTCCCCATCGGGCGGGTGCCGTTGGCATTGAACCCGTAGATGGTCGTCTGTGTAGGGCTCAGACGGTGGGTAGGGATGCCGAGGTGTTGCATGACTCGGCGGGGCATAATGCTTAATGCGGACCCTGGATCTACCTGAATGCGGTTCACCTCAGATGATCCGATGTAACTTGTGAAGTACAGGGGTCGATTGTGTTTCCCTTTCACCTGCATATCATCTGCCGTGAAGGTGATGCAGGGGGCATTCTGGGAAGTGTGGAGGCAATCCTCTACATCTTCCTCCTTCGGCACCTGGGTCATGAAGACCTCAGCATTTGCCAAAGCTTCTTGCAGAGCTTCCCTGGTCGACTTTGATAGCCTCAGGAGTTCATACAAGGTGATGCGTGCCGGGATGTTGGCTAGTTGAGCCAAGACATCGAAGTGGTAAGGTGTCGAGGATCCTTCCGCTGCACCTTTTGGAAGGGCTCGAGAGAACCGAGTCTCCTTCTGCTTTGCCACAGGTGGCTTCATGGAGGGCTTGGCTGATTCTACGGCTGGTTGCGGAGAAGCCGCTGCCGTCTCGCCGTACTGCTTCAAGTATGCCTGTCCTGAACGGGTCCCCGCCATCGGTTGGCTGGGCTCTGCGGCCAGGACTATTGTTTCCTCTTCTGAATCAGTCAGCGAGGGAACATCATCCTCTGCTTCTCGGGAGGAAGCACATACCACATGGCAGGACGAAGCTTTTGCTTTGCCTTTGGACTTCCTGTTGGTTACAGTAGTCCATTGTTGTTCATCGATGAGGTCAGGGTGGACCCACATGGTTTCCCCCTGAGGTGTAGGGACGGCTACCAAGCCCTTCTCCTGCTGCTGGTGAGGGTCTGTGTTGACCACTCTTAATTCTCCTCTTGGAATAGGAGTTACCCCCGCAGGCGTTGGAGGTTGTCTCCCGAACTGGAGAACCGACGTTACATTGGCCGTGACCTTCTTCTGCTCTGGTCGGAGCTTGAGCACCTCCGCGTCAATCAAAGCCTGAAGAATGTCCTTGAAGACGTAGCAGCTTTTGGTAGGATGTCCCAACATCCTGTGGTACATGCAGTAGTTGGGATTGTCGGTCTTGCCGACTTCCTCCGGGCGTCTAATTTCAGGGAGTTTCAGTCGATTGCTCTTGTTGAGTAGCTTGAAGAGCGAATCGACGTGTTCCTCCTTGAAGGAATACTGCTTGTTGGGGCGTGGCTGGCTTGAAGAGCCACTTGCCCTGCCTGTTTGAGGTTTGGCGGGAGATTTGGTCTCCGTCGCCAAATTATCCTTCCGCTTCGTCTGGAGGGAGGTGTCTGGTGCCGGTGCACGCCTTGTCGACCTTTCCGGCCGCAGCTTGCCTTCCTCTGCCTTAACACGGGCAACAATCTCCTCAGCCTGTTCACCCTGTTGGACTAACTGCTTCCAGGTGCGGCTTTCAGCAACTCCTATTTGAGCAAGGAGTGAGGTTTGGAGATTGTGGCGGCATGTTTCCACCAGGGTGGCCTGGGTCATACCGCTTGGGCACCGGAGTGCCGTGTTCCGAAATCTTTCCACGAAAGATTTGACGGACTCCCCTCTCCACTGTTTGGTAGCTAAAAGGGTGGGCATTGTGACTTCGGAGTCGTCTTCGAAGAAGCGTGTCAAGAACAGCTTCTCTAGATCCCCCCAGTTCTTGATAGAACCCTCCGGGAGCTTCATAAACCACTCAAAAGCCAACCCTTTCAGGGTGCCGATGAACAGTCGCGCCAGGATGGCGTCATTATCTACCACATTCCCAGTCTGGGATTTGAAGTAGTAGATGTGCTGGTTGGGTGACCCCTTCCCGTCGAATGCTTGGAGGGTTGGAGCCTTGAACTTAGGAGGGTATGGAACTAAGTCCCACTCAGCCGGATAGGGCCGGACCACTCCAGCTTCCTGGAGGTCCTTGCGATTGGCAAGGGCCTCAAGGCGTCGTTCCAATTGACTCATCCTCTTAGCATGAGTCTTCTCCTGGTCTTGGTCGCTTCTTGCCTGCGACGAGGGCTTGGACACATCCGAGGTAGATCGTCGTGTCTCGTCAGAAGATTCGGAGGGTGGGCTTCCTCCCTTTCTCCCTTTCCCCTTCGGTCGTCTAGGAGGAGATCTCGCTCTTTCTTCAAGCAATTTCTCAAGCATATGCTTAAGGGAGTCAATGGATCTCTGTTGAGAGGCGATTATATCCATCTGGTGCTTCTGCGTCTGTTCTAAACGCCTGGCCGTCTCCTTAGGAGTGTCTGCCATGTAGGCGGAAGCCTCCTTCTCGACGGAAGAGTTTGAGGCCTGCGACTCCACTATAGCGGAGTGAGAACCACCCATTCTAATGCCGCGGGCTAAGGCATTATAGTCAATTGGGGGAATGGCCCCTGTCTGGGTGCGAGTGTATTGATACACCCCCTCCGGCTCAGAGTCAGATTCCTCTGAGTTGACCATTAGTTGTTTTCCCTTGCTTCTGCTAGTCATGTTTGCAGTAAGCTCCGGGTATTCAACATCTGAGAAGGTTCTCCTCCTGTGGGAGCGTCTTCTTTGGGCTGACGGGGGAATCAGGGTCAGCTGTCTGATTAAGGACTGCTGGTGCACGCCTGATCCATAATGGCATCCAGAGAGCATATGGATGAGTTGCTGACAGCAGCATGACGAAGTGGCTTGATTGGCACTTCTTTTCCTTGTCAAATAATCCCTCAAATCCGTGGGAGGGGGATTAAAGAGACTGGTCTCGCGACGTCGAAGACGGGAGACAGTCATGTGCTGTTCAGCCTGGACGCAGACTTCAGGGACGCGATTCTCATGACGCGGCTGTATGACGCGCGCGCGAGTCTCGCGTTGCTGCCTGATGCATTTAGGCAGAGTTGCTTGAGAGAGAGTGGGCTGCTGGGCCCCACGCCTATGAGTGCGTACTTCCTGCGTTGGAAAAGACGCGGAGGTTTCACCCTGGCGTTTGATGAGTTGGTCCTCAGAGGACTCAACTTGAGGGGTCTCGCGTTTGGGTCTCCAAACGCGGATCTCACGCACTGGACGAGGTGCGGGCAAGGCATCAGATTGTACGCCGCGTCTACCCCCAGTCAGACAACCAACGGTTCCGACTTGGAGTTGACGCGCGCGTCTCCTCTGTCGACGCTCAGCATTCCGATTGCGTCGAGGAGGTGGAGAGAAATCAACAACATCCTGGTTTGTAGAACCAAGAGTGTTCACCACGCGGGTCTCCTGAGAGACGTTGACGCGGGTATTCTGCGCGACGCAGTTGATCGCAGCAGCAGTGGTGCCTGGAACCACGCGGGCCTTCTGGGAGGCGTTGGCGCGTGTGTTCTGTGCGACGCGGTTGATCGCAACAGCAGTGCCTGAGGTCACGCGGGCCTTCTGGGAGGCGTTGGCGCGCGAACTTGTCTCGGCACAGTGGGCATCGGCACCCGGCAGAGCCTCAGATTGGGCTTCGGGTAGCTTCTCAGTTGAGACCCTGCGGCAGACGCGGGTCTTTGGGCTCTTGGAGCCAGAAGAGAGGAACTCTTCATACTTCGCCTGGTCGAACTCGACAACGAGTGTTTCGACCATCTTTCCCTTACGGAGAACATCATCCTGCGCCACGATCTGTTCGTCAGTGACGAAAGTAGTCCCCAGCGGAGTCGCCATCTCTTGTTTGACACGGAGAGGGGTTGGCTGGTGTAACGCTTCCTGGAATCAGATGGAAAAGATTACAGCCGGCTTAATCTTCCGGTTACAAGGGAGGGGGAATATTGAATCTTGAATTCCCCCTTTGTTTAGTGCTGGGTTCTTCGTGTGGCGGTGGAGAGTGAATCTTGTTCTCCGTTGACCAGATGACTGTTCGGACTGTCGGGGATCTTCTCTTCGGTCGGTAGAGGGAGTAACTCAGCTCCGTCTACCAAAACTCTAGAGGAGGAGGTAGGCGAAGAGCGGCTAGTACTCAGTAAGCTCGCTGAAGGGTTTTCTCTCTCTCTGTCGTTGATCTCTCCTTTGATTGTCGTCTTTTTTCCTTCTCGTCGTCAATTGTCCTCCTTTCCTTCAATAGTGACGGGACTATTTATAGGGTTTTTTAGGGGGTGATCGTGCCCCCTAAAAGTGCTCCACGATGAGGGCCAACTTCCCCGCTATATGGGCGGCGGATGGCGCCATAATCGGGGTAGTTGCAACCGAGACGTGGGTGTCGAGCCGACGCGTCTTGATGCTGAGGCGCGGGCTTCGGGCTGACGCGCCTTGATGCTGAGACGCGGGCTTCGGGCTGACGCGCCTTGATGCTGAGACGCGGGCTTCGGGCTGACGCGCCTTGATGCTGAGACGCGGGCTTCGAGCTGACGCGCCTTGATGCTGAGACGCGGGCTATCTCTCGCGTCTTGATTGTCACATTTAGCCTTGCGCCTGGATCTTGGATCTCTGTGTTTTGGTGGCTTGTCTTGGTGATTTTTAGACAGCCTACAGCCACCTTGCTAAATTCTGTTATGATCGTATAAATGATTCTAATTTAGCAAATAAATTTGTTTGGGTTAGGAAAGGAACTAACCCCCATGGACCCAAAAGAGTGTGGGTACCAAAGACCACCCCTATTGTATTTGATGTAGGTGTGGGCTCTCACATGACGTGAGAGTAATGGTGCCTTAAAGTTAATGCGTTCCGAGCTTAAAGAATTTTATTTAGAATAAATGTGAGATATGGTATGAAATATGCATATTTGAAGACTAATCGCTCACAGTTCCAACATCTAATCAATGAATGGAAGGGAAAATGGTCCTTTCTTATTTCCGCATTGGTCTTTCTGTAATCGATACATTCTCACCATCCTGTTTGGATTTGTGTAGGTATAAGCTCATCGACATTATTCTTGACCTCATTGATCCCTGACCTTTTCATCACAACTTGCACAGGACTCGCCCTAGAATAGTTGAAGATTGGATAATTTTCGAGGCATTTCAGAATGTCTTTTCTCACTGCCTCCTTCATTACAAGGTTCATTCTGCATTGTGGGTCCCATCTCGATTTGGCATTTTCTGTTAGATGGATCCGATGCTGAATAATTGTGGGACTTATCCTTTTGATATCAACCATCGTCCACCCTATAGCTTCTGTGCTCTCCTTCAATATGGACTGTGGAGGGATTCTTCTTGGTTCTTGCTCAGATTGGAAGCTATTATGACTGGGAGCCTCTTATCCTCATCCAAGTAAGCATACTTCAATATTTCTGGTAGAAGTTTAAGCTCTAAATCAGGTGGCTCCTACACAGGTGGTCGAATTGGGGCATGAAGTTTCTTCATCCAATGATTCATAAAGGTACTCCTAATGCATTGTTGTCACATGATTAGCTCATTTGACCATATCACCTAACCAATGTTTCACTTCAACGAGCTCTGACCCTTGGTCAAAACACCTGATGTCGGATCCATCATCTTCAAAGTGTTCATTTGGTATCTTTTAGATCCAGTTGATATCAAAAGGTTGGTCAGAGGGATTACTTGGCTGCTTTCCTACATTGAAAATATTAAGATCGATAATCATATTCCCAAAGGTAAGTTTCATCAACCTACTACGACAATAGATCAAAGCATTTGAAGTCAAGAATCACAGGAATCTGCCTACCTGGGTTCTCCCCTGGTGTTGTTTCAATGATGATGAAATTGACTGAAAAATGAATTCACCAACCTTGATAAGCATGTCTTCTATTTCACCTTTTGAAATTTTTACTGACCTATCAGCCAATTGCAAGGTAATCCTTGTGGGTTTCAACTCACCTACTCCTAACTGCTTGTAGACTGAGTACCGGAGCAAGTTTACACTCACCCCAAAATCTAGTAAAACCTTGTCAATCACTGTGGTTCCAATAGTGCATGACAGAGTGGATCCAGGGTCTTTGTATTTCACTGACACCGTACTCTTAATGATCTCACTAAGATTTGCAACGAGGAAGATCTTCTTGAGAGTCTGATGAGCATGTTTTTTGGTGCATAGGTCTTTCAGGAACTTTACATATGATGGAACCTACTCAATGGCTTCAAGGAAAGGAACATTCATGTTGACTTGCTTGAAGATGTCCAGGATCCTTTCCATCTGCGTCGTGTTCTTCTTGGGCCAGAGCTTGTTCGAGAAAGGAGCTGTTGGATCATAAATAGCCTTGATAATTTTCTCAGCTTCCTTGTCATTTGCTTTTCCAGAGCCTGAGGAAGATGGGTCTGACACTTGGTTAGTAAAGTTTGTTGGGATGGTATCCCACCTGATTGTCCACCTTTTTGCCAGATCGCAATGTGTGCACTATATTGACTTGAGGTGGACCTAAATTATTTCCTCTTGCGTCTTTAGGATTAGTCACTGGCTGACCAGGAAATATCTTTGTTTTCTTCTCACCCATTTGTGGTGCCATCTGACTCATCTATAATTCGAGAGGATTCATGGTTTGATGAGTGTGTTTATTTTCATTCATCATTTGAGATGTCTTCTGTATGAGGATTATGGTGACTTTTTTAGGTTGCTCAGCTTCTGATCTTTGTCGAATCTACTGGTGGATTGGTGGATTGGCAGATGGTTGCACACAGTTTGGGTTTATGAAGGCTGGTTAGTTCTGATATGGCATTGCATTGGGTCTTGTGAACTGTGAACCACTTAGCTGTGTGCACTATTTGATTCACCTCCCAGATATGCTCCTTGACTCTATAAAATTTTTAGATGATTCCTCTACCCCGAATTGTAGGTTGGAGCATATGGATCATTCCTATTCTGCTGGTAAGCAACATTCAACTGTTGGGCATGGTTTCTCATCATTGGATTGCTGGCCCAAAGGCCCATCACTCTAGTTTTGATGACGATAAAATCATGTAGTTATAGGTACTAATGATCTTATTGTGTTTAATGATCGATTCCTGACCTGTACAGAAAAATACAGACTTTTAAAACAGTCTAGGTCCTCAATTCTACCGTGTAGCCTAGGGCTAACGGGTCGTGATCCACAGAGAGGGACAACGATGGAAGCTTTATAGTAAGTTTCTTCTTTTAATTAACTAAAACAGATTTGAGAGTTCTCTTCTCAGTTTTAAAAGAAAATAAAAATAATTAAGAGGAAGATGGTAGTAGAAGAGATGGTGGTATTGTTGTTGTTTTAGTTATAAATGAAAAGAAAACAAAAAAGATAAAGAAAAGTGTTTATGCAAAAATTAAAAATAAAAAGAAATAAAAGAAGAATATTTACTCTACTGTTGAACCATAATGAAATTTACCTTAGCATGGAGTAAAGCAAGGTTGTAGAAAAGAATAAACAAAAGCAAGGCTTCGGCGAGATTGAGCACAATGAAGGAAAGTGGGAAACCTCCATTGATTGTCACCTTTAATATAAGCTTCTTGAAGAAAAGATTAAAATAGTGTCACTCTACAATAACTCTTCCTTTCTTTTGATCATGTAACTCTCTCTAGCCTAAATATAAAATAAAAAAAATAAAAATTACATTGAAAAGAAAACCTATACTAAATCTCTCTCTGGGGTGGTGCCCCCTTCTGCCTTCGAGGTATGAGGGTATTTATAGGTAGAAACCAGAGGGATAGGAAGCGTATGACGATAGGGCAGCTGATTATTTCTGATTTTGAATCCTCCCTTTATCTCTAATCTTGATTTGATTTATCCAAAATTTTATGTAAAAATTCAATTCTGATCTCCAGTTTTTTATCGTGTTGATTGTTGACTATGGCCTATCAAACGACAGATTTGGAAAGAGTGATCAACATAAGAATTCTAGCCCTTTAAGTTTTCTTTCTGGATCATCTTAAATCATCAGATTTGACTTTTGTGAGCGAAAGTTATGATTAAAATACAAAAATAAATCCAGTTTGAATCTGAATTTAAATTGCTTCATCTCATCCGTTGATCTTCTTTCTATCCATTTATCCTCTTGGATTTTTAGTTTGTCTCTAGAATTGATAAGATATCTATTTATCTTTAGCGAAACCGATAGGGTCTTCAAACAATTCATATTTTCCTTGAAATTAGATGATATTATCTTATCTGATATATCTCATTTTCAGATAAGATAGCTTTTATAACTTTTAGATTTGAATTGATCTCCTTTCTTTTGAATTTTTGGATTTAATGGATAAATCTATCAATCTCTTTATTTTCTTCGTTAATTACACTACATACCACTGAACATGAAAATACTTTAATAGCAGAGTTTTATTCAAATATATATGCAGAAATATGACATATATGATATGAAAACATGTAATGCACGTGTATAATCACACCCCCACACTCATCTTTTGCTCATCCTCGAGCAAAACAAAATAAAAGAAAAACAAAACAGACCTAACATTAACTCACTTTTATAGGAATCACGGCTGCACTTAACACGTGCAATAAGCCATTAAACCTCTAGGTTAACCCTAGAGGACGAGTGTTGTCTCGTGAGGGTTTTCTGTGGATTACACCCACAAAATCCATAAAAAAAAAAAGAAATAAAGTGTTAGTATTTTTGAAAATGCATTTTGAAGGAAAAAATATTTGAAGTATTAATGTAAAAATTCAAGTAATCTATAAGTTATAGAATTATCAAAACTTAGTCATTCCTAAACTTAGTCTCCATTTGAAAACTTGTTTTCAATCAAGGTGAGGATTGAATTGTATTTCTCATCTACTCTATTATTTTACCCTAAGTCATATGCACTTTGTTATCGTGAAAGTTTGACTCGGGATTCTTCAACTCTAACCCTTATGCCTTTTTTTCATTTATGGTCATAATATCCCTTAGCTTTATTACGCTTTCTAATTTGCCTATGTAACGAGTCTTAGTAGGTGACTCCCAAACCGGACAGTTTTAGGGCACCGGGTGAGAAAACATCCCAAGGACTTAGGACTCGAGCAAATAAGGCCACAAAACTAAGGATTTTATTTAATGATATGAATCACTTTTAGGTGTGAATATTTATGCTTTATGAGGTACAAATGCCCAACTTAATCAGAGGATTTTTATATAATATTTTTCCTATTTTTTTATACGGCATAAGAATCTTTGTTTTTGAACCCTAAGTGTGTAAGTGTATAAAGTGTGCATATCTCATTAAGGTAAAAATCAAGACTAAGTTACTTTTTTAATTTTTTCCTAACCATAAAATCAAACAAATAATTTTATTTTGACCAAGTATAAGAAATCCTAATTATGATCCTCTTATTCCTTAAAATTAGCTTAATTTCTTACAAAAATAAGTCAAAGTATTATTTTCATTTTAAAAAAGTTTTTAAAGAAAGATTTTTTTTTAAAAAAAAATTAGTAAAGTTAGTATGTTAGTAAACACTCCCCCACACCTAACTCATGCATTACCCTCAATGTATGAATGAAATTCAATAATACATGCAAAAGGTGAAAGGGAAGGAAACTTTTCACCTCATGGTGATGGTTGCGGTAGTGGTCTTATTGGGCCAAGCGTTTTTGCCAAATCTAGATACTGTGAATTTTCATGAAACCCACCTTTTATGACCTCTTTCTTTTTAACGTTTTTATATTCCCCAATATGAATAGGATCATGCAAGATCCTAGCATGAAATTTTTCCCGGTTATATGACCAATCTTGGGGTATCATCACGGAGTCATATTGATCTAAACCTTGGTCCAACAATGGAATGTGATTTTATAGAATGGATGATTTGGGCTCAACAATGAAGGGAATGAGAACCAATATTGACTCGAGAATAAAACTCAAATCAAGTTTAGGTTCGAGAGTCAAAGTTGGTTCATGGGTTTAGTCCAAATCATAGAATTCAAGTTCACATTCATTTTTCAACAATGGAATATGACTATCCAAAATAGGTTTATTCGTGTTCAAACTCTATAGGGATAGGAATCAGTGTTGGCTTCAGAATTTGGTCCAAATAGGGTAAGGAAACCGGAGTCAGCATAGATTCAAAAAAGTGAAAATGAATCACAACATTGGGAATCGGATCACATTCATCTTCAAGTTCAATATCATTGAAATAAAAACTTTCCAATTTGTCAATAGGTTGATATTAGTCAAGGTCAAAGTTTTGTGGTGAAATTAAATCTTGGTTAAAATCTCAAAGATACCATGGTTCTTCGTCAATATGGCTAGGAGAATCAGGAGTGGTCGAAAATATGTTAGGTAGAGTTTCCTCATTCATATCATTAATTGTGTTGACCAAATGACTCACTTTTTCTTTTAGCCTATTGAGAGATAGGAGACAATCTGTTTGGGAGTGAATAACATCATTTTGGGACTGAATCATGAATTCCATACTCTTTTCTAAGTCAATATGTTCTTCTTGTTGTAGTTGAACTTGAAAATTAGAGTAAGGATCTTAGATTTGGGAATTGTTTAGGAGAATTGAGTCTGCTATGATTCATACTTATCGTGTGGACTCAAGGAAGGCTTCAAAAGTCTTTTCTAAAGAAAAATTTTCTTCTATAGGTTCATCTTGATATGGAGTATATGAAGCTGTTTGTTGGTAAGGATGTTGATAGTAAGACTCGGGGAAGTTGTATCCCTACTGACTCGGTGAAGAGTGGTGATGATTATCCCATTCTTGTTCATAATACTGAGATTGGGGCATATATTGATTCAGATAAGACCAATCTGGTATACTTAATTAGTTAGAGTTAAAGTTATGTAGTGCCGGGCTGGTAATATCCGAATTGAAAGAGGTTGGGGTGAAATATGGATTTAAGTTAAAATCAGAATAATTGTAATTATAATCCATTTTCATAAGATCAAATAAAAACAAACAAATAAACAAACAAGAAAACAAAGAAAAATCTAGCCTATGTTAGGGTGGAGCTTAGACCTGAAGACTCCTAACTGTTGATTATGCACAGGAGGTATATTGTAGAACATGACCACAAGTTAATAGGCCAGATAGGGGCAAGATTGGTGGGAGGTATCTATGCCTAAGCAATGGGTCTAATTATGTCAAACCACCAGTCTTTGGGTTTTCGCCCCTCAATCCCCAACCTTAGATACCGATTTGGTAAGAGTCAACTTCTAACAACTTTCCCCTTCGGACAATTCCTATTTGAGTCTGAGATGTTCCAGGGACAACATCTACACAATTTTAAGTTATGCTAGGTTATGAGTGAGGAGATGGTTTGTGGGCTAAGGGAGGCTAATGACTTCCCCATCTTATCTTTTTTAAGGATATGCCCTTAAATTGATTGAAACGGGAAAATAATAAAGAAAGACTTTAGAAAATCTTAGTCTCGTTTCAATGCAACCGTGTAGCAAGGGCTAAATGGGTCGATCCACAGAGAAGGATGTAATGAAAGCTTTTTGGAACGATCTTCTCTGTAATTAGCTTGAAAAAGAAAAAGAGATTTTGATTGTGAGAATTAAATTTAATCAAGCAAAAGAATTATAGTTTACTAATCATCTAACATAACCAAAGTATTAGTCTAAAGAGTGAACATCCTATTGAATGAAGAATTACCTACCTAAGGGTTTTGATTGAGAATCAAGCAAGATGAATAAAGATGTTGTAAACCCTAATTAGTTTGCACTAATAAAAATTAAAGTATAGTTCATCTTAATTTCAAAGAATAGCATAAGAAAAGTCCACCTAAAGTTATGCTATCAAAGTATTTAAATGTGAACCATGAATGACCATTTAAAAGTGCAACCCAAATTAGTTAAACTAAATTATTGATTCACCTTCAAGAACACCAATTTTAATCCTAGAGTTTCTAACAAGCATAGATGTCAATCAGTTCATCTTTTAAACTAAACTAGGGTTGATCGAAAGATTAGTAAACTATAGGTTTAATTAGTTATTCATATTTTTATTTTCAATTTTTATTTCGAATAAGGAAAGTTGCGTGAAAATTAAAAGAAGAAAAATAAATAATCTATGCAGAAAGCTAAATTGAATTGCAAAGAATAAAAAGAATGAAGAACCTTTTTATTGGATGTCACTGACCAATTACAAAGCTCCTCTGCTTCTTCAATAATCTTCTTCTCCAAATAACCAGAATGAAAAATACAAGAAAATTTGAAAAGAAGAAAAGATCTAAAGAAAACCCTAAGCTTCAGCTCTTCGAACCCCTCTCTGTTGCTCTGTAGGGGTATTTATAGGAGATTTAAGACGTAGAGTCTCAGTACAACTCTCTCACGAAATCGCGTTGCCAGATGTATCCAAACCGCTGCGGAAACGCGGCCATAGCTGCGTTCAGCGGCAAAAGCGTGGCCAATGGCTATGCACTTTCTCGCGTGGCCTTCTCTGATCCGTCCATCTGGGCGCCTCCTTCTGAATTCTGCATGCAGACCCTCTATCTGAAGAACTCGGGATAACTTGGCAAGAAAGTCATTAAAAATCCGAATTTTGAAAAGGATTTGTTCCCTTTATCTTTATCTTTAAACCTTTCTCCCCTTTATCTTTATCTTTGTATTGCAATCAACCAGGTTTAAGTAGAAGTCCATCTTTGTTTTAGGATAAGGATCCATCTTATCCTTTTCCTCCTCCACTTTATTTGAATAGTAATTAGGAGTTCTACTTTATCCTTCCTCTTCTTCCCCTAGATTTTAAATTAGTAATTTAAAATCAAAGTTTAGATTATGTTAGATAAGATAGAAGCTTCTAAATTATTAAAATAAATTATGCATGTGGGCTTGTGGGATTTTGGGCTTTTGGGCTTTACTATGTGCTTTATTTTTTATTCTTTAATTACTCAAGACTTACACACATTAACCAATAAAACATTATGTAGCATTGCTTAATAAAAGAATAAGTAAGAAAATATGGTGGTAAATATGATGATAAATATGCACTTTTGACTACCTATCAGACCCCCACGCTTATCTTTTTGCTCGTCCTCGAGTAAAAATAAAAAGAAAAAGGAAAATAAAATAAAAACTAACCTTTCACTATCGTAGGAATATGATTGCACTTATCATGTACAACAAGCCGTTAAACCTCTAGCTTACCCCTAAAGGAAGAGTGTTGTCTCATGAGGGTTTTCAGTGGATTACACCCACAAAATCCATAAAAGAAAATGCTAGTGATAATTTTTTTTTATTTTGAAAAAGGAGAGAAATATTTGAAATGTATTTGAAGAAACTAAGTAATCTATAAGTTTTAGGATTATCATTTTTATTCATTCTTGAACTTAGTCTTTATACAATAATTCATTATCAATTTTAGGTAAGGATTAAAATTGAATTTTTATATAGTCACTTTTGTTACCCTAAGTCGTATGCATCCTTGTGAATGTGAATCTTTACTAGGGATTATTTAACTTACTCTCTCATGCCTCTTTATTATTATTATTATTATTTTATTTATTATTATTTTTTTAATATGTATAACTCATCTAATTTTCTTTTGTATAAGTATCAAGCCTTTTTGAGGCCCTCATACCTAACTAATTGACTATTAGATGTGTTAGTACATATATAGATAAGATTTTTTAGTTTTCTTAGGCTTTCTAATTCACCCATGTAGCGAGGCTAAGGCCGGTGGCTCCCAACTGGTCAGTTTAGGCCACCGGGTGAGAAAACACCCCACGGACTTAAGGACTCAAGTGAACTAGGCCTCAAAACTAAGGACTTTTATAAAATCACCTTCAAACATGAATACTTATATTTCTTGAGGCACATGTATCCAGCTTAATTAGTGAACTCTATATTTTTTTAAATTATTTTTTATAAGGCACAAGAGTTTTTGTCTTAGAGTCCTAGATGTGTGAGTGGATTAGGTATTCATATTTCATTAAGGTAAAAATCAAGACTAATTAATTATTCAATTTTTTCTCTATACTTAAAAAAATCCAACAATTTATTTTATTTTGACCAAGTATTTAGAAATCCTAATCATGATTTTCCTAATTCTTAAGATTAACTTGGATTTTTTTCAAAAGATAAGTCAAAATATTGTTTCCTTTTTCAAATATTTTTTTAATTAATTTGTTTATTTGTTTATTTTTATTTTTGTTAAGTTAATAACCTAAGGTTAGTGAGCTATGTTAACGACAACCTACAGTTAGTCAATGTTCTATGTTAAAATAAATATATTTTTTATTATTATTTTTATAATTTTTTATTTTATTTTATATATATAGTTTTTTTGAAATTAAGGTTAGTACCCTTAAGGTTAGTGCCCTCCCCCACACTTGTTTCATACATTGTCCCCAATGTATACATGTATGTATAAATGCATGAAATGAACTGGCAAAGAGGTAGAGTTACCGATGCATTACGTCAAAAAGACCCATGACTATGTCTGCTTCTGGTACTGATTCCAAAAACGGTTTCAGACGTTAATCATTTACCTTGAATTCATTACCATTCTTAGGGTCGTATATCTCTATGGCTCCATATGGGAACACAGTCTTAACTCCATGTGGGAACACAGTTTTAACAACGAAAGGCCCTGTCCATCTTGATTTTAACTTTCCTGGAAAAAGGTGAAGTCTAGAATTATAGAGTAAGACTTTTTATCCTTTGATAAAAGTTTTTCTCATAATGAACTTATCATGAAAAACCTTAATCCTATCGTTCTTAATCTTTGCATTTTCATACGCCTTGTTCTTAACTCCTTAAGTTTAGAAATTTACAATTTTTGAACTGCACCAGACTTATCTAGATCAAAATTCAACTGCTTAATTGCCCATAAGGCTCGGTGCTCTAACTCAACAGGAAGGTGGCAAGCCTTTCCAAAGACTAATCTATAAGGAGACATTCCTAGAATTATTTTAAAGGCGGTCCTATGTGCCCATAAGGCATCCACCAATTTGGTGGACCAGTCCTTCCTGTTTTGATTCACAATTTTCTCCAAGATAAGCTTAACTTGCCTATTTGAGACTTCTACCTGCCCACTGGTTTGAGAATGGTAAGGTATAGATAACTTGTGTGTTATGGCATATTTTCGCATAAGAGCTTCAAAAGTTCTATTGCAAAAATGTGTACCATTATCACTAATTATGGCACGAGGGGTTCCAAAGCGTGAAAAGATGTTTTCTTTCAAGAACTTGACAACTTATTATCATTTGTCTTGTAAGGGATGGCTTCAACCCATTTGGATACGTAATCTACAGCCAAAAAGATGTATCGGTGCCCAAATGAATTAGGAAAGGGACCCATAAAATCATTTACCCAAACATCAAAGAGTTCTACTTGTAGAATTGGGTTTAGGGGCATCATATTACGTTTAGAAATCCTTCCTATCATTTGGCATCTTGTGCAAGTTTTACAAAAGTCAAATGCGTTTTTAAACAAAGTGGGCCAATAGAAGCCACTCTGTATTACCTTTTCGGCTATTTTGTGGGGACCAAAGTATCCACCGCAAGCAAATTCATGACAAAAAACTAGAACACTTCTAGTTTCCTCTTCGGGAACACATCTCCTAATTATTTGGTCGCTACAATATTTGAAGACGTAAGGGTCCTCCCACATGAAATACCAGACTTGAGACAAGAACCGGTATCTATCTTGTTTTGACCAACTAGATAGTGTTTGGTTTGTGACTAAGTAATTAACTATGTCAGCAAACCATGGCTCTGTAGAGATGACTAAAAGTTGTTCGTCGGGAAAATTATCGTTAATGGGCAGTTTGTCGGAAGGTGCGTTTGGCACACGAGAGAGATGGTCTGCGACGACATTTTCGACACCCTTTTTATTCAAATTTCGAGATCAAATTCTTGGAAGAGGAGGATCCAACGAATGAGTCAGGCCTTCACATCCTTTTTGAGCATTAGGTATCGAAGTGCAAAATGGTCGGTGAATATCGTGGTTTTGTTCTCAAGTAGGTATGGGCGGAATTTCTCAATGCGAACACTACGACCATGAATTCTTTCTCGGTTGTAGTATAGTTCATTTGGGCATCATTGAATGTCCTACTTGAATAATAGATCATGTGTTGCTTGTTATCTTTGTGTTGTCCTAAGACAGCGCCTATAGCAAAATTGGAGGCATCACACATGATCTTAGAGGGTTTGGACCAGTCCGGAGGTGAGATGATAGGTGCAGAGATAAGTTCCAATTTTAGCTTCTCCCATGCGCTACTACACTTGTCATCAAAGATGAAGGGCACGTCTTTGGCTAAAAGGTTTGTAAGGGGTCTAGCAATTTTGCTAAAATCCCTAATGAACCTACGGTAAACACGGCGTGTTCTAAAAAATAACGAATGTCTTTCACGCATCATGGAATTGAGAGTTTGGCTATGATCTCCACCTTAGCCTTATCCACTTTGCTCCCTTTCCTAGATATCTCATGACCTAGGACAATCCCATGTTGCACCATAAAGTGGCACTTTTTTCAATTTAGGGTCAAGTTCTTTTTGGTGCACTTTTCTAGCAGTAGTTCTAGGTGATGTAGACATTGGTCAAACGAATTTCCATAGACGGAGAAGTCATCCATGAAGATCTCCAAGAAGCGCTCGACCATTTCAGAGAAAAGAGTTAACATATAACGTTAGAATGTTGTGGGGGCATTGCATAAGTTGAAAGGCATTCAGCGATAGGCAAACGTCCCAAATGGACATGTGAATATTGTCTTTTCTTGGTCCTCCGGGGCTATTAGGATTTGGTTATACCCTGAGTAACCATCCAAGAAACAGTAATACTCATCGCCCACTAATCGTTCCAGCATTTGGTCGATAAATAGGAGGGGAAAATGGTCTTTCTAGTAGCGGCGTTTAACTTGCGATAGTCTATGCATACTTGAACTTGGTGGGTAGTCATGTTTGCACTAACTCTTGCTTGTCGTTTTCCACCACAGTAAAACTGGACTTTTTAGGGACCACGTGCACTGGGTTGACCCATTGGCTATCGAAAATGGGATAAATGATCTCATTATCCAACAATTTCATTATTTCGCCTTGTACGGCCTCTTGCATGAGCGGCTTTAGCCTACGCTGTGGTTCCCTCTTCGGTTTAACCCCTTCATTTAGATGGATTCTATGCTGGACTATTTTAGGGCTTAGTCCCTTGATATCGGCCATAGTCCAACCAATGGCTTCCCTATGTCTCCTAAGGGTTGCCAATTAGGTCTTCCTCTTGCCTATTAGTCAAATTGGATGCAACTATGACTGGTAGCATCTCTTGTTCACCAACGTAGGCGTACTTAAGATGTTTAGGTAAGGTCTTTACTCCAAGTAAGGAGGTGGCTCGATGGGTGGAGGTATTAAGCTTAAATTCTCCATCTTTATAGAACTAGGACTTGCTGCCCACTCAATCTCATCAAGGTTGAGATCACTAGATTCTAACTCTTCATCAACCTTTGAGTCTAGTGAGATCTTCTCTTTCTGCTCACTAGTCATATTTTCAATTAAGTTGACCTCAAAGGGTTGGTCGTTTATGTCGTAAGGATGTTTACCTAAGTTGAAACATTGACTTCCTTGGTCATGTCCCCAAAAGTCAATCTCATAGATCCATTTCTATAATTTATAATTGCGTTAGAAATTGCTAGGAACGGACGTCCTAAGATGACGAGAGTTTGGGACCTATGATTAGACACAGGTTGTGTCTCTAAAATAATAAAATCTACTGGGTAAATGAATTCTCCTACACGTATAAGGATATCGTTGATCTCTCCTTTTGGAACTTTAATTGATCGATTAGTTAATTGGATCGTAACTTGAGTTGGGTTGAGTTCGCCTAAACCAAGTTGTTGATATACGGAGAAGGGAAGCAAATTAATGCTTGCACCTAAATCAAGGAGTGCTCTACTAATTTCAGCCTGACCTATTGTGCAAGAAATGGTGGGGCAACCAGGGTCTTTGTATTTGACTGGGATCTGGTTGGACAATAGCTCACTAATGTTAGTGGCTAGATAAACCTTCTTGGGCACATTTATCTTTCTTTTCTTGGTGCACATGTCCTTAAGGAATTGGTGCACATGTCCTTAAGGATTTTAGCATAACTAGGAACCTGTTGTATTGCATCAAGAAGTGGTATATTAAGCCTAACTTGATTAAATACCTCAGGCAGTTTCTCCATATGTGCATTATTATTACTCCTAAGCCTATTTGGAAATGGGGCTATAGGTTGTGCACTTGTTTTGCTGACTTATCAACTTCAGTTTCTTTGGAGTTTTGTGGAGATGGAGTGGAACTAGATGGAATAGACAATTGAGCTGGGTCCAGTGGCATGAATACTTGATTATCAACTTGTTTCTCTTACCTCAATGTATGAACCAAGTTACACTAGTTTGGGTCTTGAGTCTCATTGGATTGCCTAGGATTCCTAGGGTTTGGCAATGGTTGACTTGGTAGAGTTCTTTTTGTCTTTCTTGTTGATTCAGTTGCATCTATATCCTAGTCAAGACTTGAGCTAGTGTGTCTTGGCTTTTAACTAGAGTGTCTACCTTTATTTCCATATTGGAGAGTCTTGTTTTCATATGTGAATTTTAAAAAAAGGGTGGAGGACTTTGGTTGGGAAAATTTTATTGATAAGGAGATTGTTGAAAATTGTTAGAGAATTTGGGCTTTGTTTGATATTTGTTGTTTGGGCCCTAAGAGAAATTTGGATGATTTCTCTAACCGGGATTATAGGTGGATGAATATGGATTGTTAGCGGGCCTTGTGAAGGCTACATTCATATGCTCGGGCAAAGTTTGATGAGCTATAAAGACGGGACATTTCTTGAATACATGGTTCATGGCTTGACAATAAGTATAGCCCGCCGAAGGTGTTGGGCTGACTTGGTTCACTGAGACTGGTTCTTTAGTTTCAAGAGCTTCTAGTCTTCGCATTACAGCAGCTAGTTTAGCTTCGGTAGCTATGTGTGCCTCAATGGAATGGACACCTCCTTTAGAAGAGCTGGGTCATTAATCCTAAATTTTTCTGGAGTTGGTTCCCATTGGATGGTCTTATCAGCCAAATCTTCATATAATAACCATCTTTCGTCTTCGTTCTTTTTCAAAAATCTTCCTTAGCACATGGATTCTAATAGGGTTTTTATTTGATATTCTAATCCATCATAAAGAGCTTGGCAAAGTCGGCATTTCTCTATCCCATGGTGAGGGTATTGGACAAGGAGGTCCTTAAAACGTTTGAAGTACTTCTAGAAAAGTTCATTGGCTGTTTGCTTAAACTGCAGTCTTGTGAACGTGATAGAACTTCTTTAAGAAGGCTTTGAAGAAATTGACTTCTAGACTGTAGAGTCATTTCTTTGCTAAGTCTTTCAAAGAGAATGGGTCAAACAATAATTTAATGGCATCTACTCCTAGGCTGGGTATTTTCATCATTAGACATACTTCTTCAAATTCCTTATGAAAAAGTATGCATCCTCGGATTCAAATCCATGAAATTTGGAAAGAGTGTTGATGTATTGTGATTTTAGCTCAAATTGGTCAACACTTTCATTGGGCAACTAAATGCAAGATGGAAGAGAGGTCCTAATAGGATAGAACCTATCTTGCAGTGATGGTGGTTGTGCCATGTATGAATCGGATTTTTGTTCGGGTTGTGAACTGTTCCTAGTTAATCTAGATGTGACTGGGTCTCTCGACCAAGCTGACATGCACAATTAACAAACAAGTTCACAAAATCAATCAAGAAAGAGAAAAAATAATCAAAAATCAAAAATCCTAATCTAGGGTAAGCCTGGACCTAGACGACTCCTAACTTTAGACTGTCTTTAGGAGGCATATTGTCGATCTTAACCACAAGTTAATCGGCCAAGTAGGTGGCATGATCGGTGGGAGGTTATCCATCAAAGACGTTCCTTAATTAAGTAACCACCAACGTTCGGGCTTTCGGCCCTTAATCCCCTTCCTAAGCACCGATTTGGCGAGAGTTAATTTTGAATAACTTCCTCCTTCAGCCAATCTCCTAATGAGTTTGAGTTAACCTAAGGCCAACGTCTAGTCAATTTTTATTTTAGGTTTAGGGTTGTGAGTGCAATGGAGATGATTTATGTGCCAAGGAAGAGTAATGACGTCCCCACCTTATCTTGTTTATGGGATTTGTTCTTAAAGTGATTTAGTGCACGTGTAAGTAATAGACAAGTATTCACTCAAAGCGGTAAATCAGCCAAGAGTGCTTTCTAGTCAATATGCAATGCAAACGTACCTTGTCACCAGCACTCTTCAACAGAAATTAAGAAATTTAAATAAACATGTGCTTATGATGCAAGAGTCTAATTTTTTTTAATTAGTCAATTAATAGGTTACTGTTAATTAATTAGCAGTATGCAGGGTAATCACAGAGAAATAATTTTAAAGCAGTAAAGAGGACTTTACAATTTGCAGCGACCTGCAAAAAATCAGTCAGTAGTGAACTAATACTGTCGCGAAAACGCAGCTATTGCCGCGTTTGCGCGGCTAGATAGTAGGCTCTGTGGCTCTGCCTTCTAGGGCAGAGGCACAGAGTTGCCATATGTCATTAGTTGCAGTTATAGTTCTTGTTCTCTGATCCTGCAAATAGAAAGAAGAAAAAGAATAATTAGTTTTTGAGAATATCGTACCGTTCCCTCCCTGGCAACGGCGCCAAAAATTTAATTGACACGGGAAAATAATAAAGAAAGAATTTAGAAATTCTTAGTCTCGTTTCAATGCAACCGTGTAGCAAGGGCTAAACAGGTCGATCCACAGGGAAGGATGCAATGGAAGCTTTTCGGAACGATCTTCTCTGTAATTGGCTTGGAAAAGAAAAAGAGATTTTGATTGTGAGAATTAGATTTAATCAAGCTAAAGAATTATAGTTTACTAATCATCTACCACAACCAAAGTATTAGTCTCAAAGAGTGAACATCATAATGAATGAAGAATTACCTACCCAAGGGTTTTGATTGAGAATCAAGCAAGATGAATAAAGATGTTGTAAACCCAAATTAGTTTGCACTAATAAAAATTAACTATAGTTCATCTTAATTTCAAATAATAGCATAAGAAAAGTCCACCTAAAATTATGCTATCAAAGTATTTAAATATGAACCATGAATGACCATTTAAAAAGTGCAACCTAAATTAGTTAAACTAAATTATTGATTCACCTTCAAGAACGCCAATTTTAATCCTAGGGTTTCTAACAAGCATAGATGTCAATCAGTTCATCATTTAAACTAAACGAGGTTGATCGAGAGATTAGCAAACTATAGGTTTAATTAGTTATTCATATTTTTATTTTTATTTTCAATTTTTATTTCGAATAAGGAAAGTTACATGAAAATTAAAAGAAGAAAAAAATAATCTAAGCAGAAAACTAAATTGAATTGCAAAGAATAAAAGAATGAAGAAACTTTTTATTGGATGTCACTGATCAATTACAAAGCTCCTATGCTTCTTCAATAATCTTCTCCAAATAACAAAAAACAAAAAATACAAGAAAATTCAGAAAGAAGAAAAGATCTAAAGAAAACCGTAAGCTTTAGCTCTTCGATCCCCCTCTCTGTTGCTCTGCAGTGGTACTTATAGGAGATTTAAGACGTAGAGTCCCAGTACAGCTCTCCTACAAAATGGCGTTGCCAAATGTATCCAAACGGCCGCGAAAACGCGACCATAGCCGCGTTTCTGCGGCAAAAGCGTGGCCAATGGCCACACGCTTTCTCGCGTGGCCTTCTCTGATCCGTCCATCTGGGCGCCTCCTTCTGGATTCTGCATGCAGACCCTCTATCTGAAGAACTCGAGATAACTTGGGAAGCAAGTCATCAAAAATCCGAATTTTGAAAAGGATTTGTTCCCTTTATCTTTATCTTTAAGCCTTTCTCCCCTTTATCTTTATCTTTGTATTGCAAGCAATCAGGTTTAAGTAGAAGTCCATCTTTATTTTAGGATAAGGATCCATCTTATCCTTTTCCTCCTCCTCTTTATTTGAATAGCAATTAGGAGTTCTACTTTATCCTTCCTCTTCTTCCCCTAAATTTTAAATTAGTAATTTAAAATCCAAGTTTAGATTAGGTTAGATAAGATAAAAGCTTCTAAATTACTAAAATAAATTATGCATGTGGGCTTGTGAGATTGTTACGCTTTTGGGCTTCACTTGTCCTTTATTTCTTTATTCTTTAATTACTCAAGGCCTGCACATAGTAACCAATAAAACATTACGTAGCAGTGCTTAATAAAAGAATAAGTAGGGAAATATGGTGGTAAATATGATGATAAATATACACTTTTGACTACCTATCATAAATCATTTTAGTGCTCGTGTGCAAGTACATATCAAAATAACACTTAAGCAATATAACATACAAGTGTGTTTCCTGAAGTATATGCAATGCAAATGTACCCTTTTCTCTAGCACTCTTCAATAGTAATGTAAAGAAACAAAATAGACAGATGCCCTAAGATGCAAGAGTCTAAGCGTTTTTTAGTATTTACAAAGCAACAAGTTACTGCTGAGTAGAAACTGTACAGAGTGAGTTAATTAGTTAAACTAATAACTGCAGAGAAGTTAAATCTCTGAAAATTAAGTAATCTGTAAAAAGCTATAGTTAGCAGTTCACCACAGTTGTGGGCTCTGATACTCTGCCTTCTTGGATAGAGGCATAGAGCATGTCCACTGCAGCTCCTAACTTTCAGAAATTAGCCCCTGTATACCAAAACAAAGAAGAAAAGGGATTAAATTGTTAAAGTAAATTAAAAAAAAGAAAACTTATCATCCCTCCCTGATAACGACGCCAAAATTTTGATCGCTGACCTGCACAGAAAATACAGACTTTTAGAATAGTTCTAGGTCCTCGATTCTACCGTGTAGCCTAGGGCAATGGGTCATGATCCACAGGAAGGGACAGAGATGGAAGCTTTATAGTAAGTTTCTTCTTTTAATTAACTAAAACAGATTTGAGAGTTCTCTTCTCAGTTTTAAAAGAAAATAAAAATAGTTAAGAGGAAGATGGTAGTACAAGAGATGGTAGTATTGTTGTTGTTTTAGTTATAAAAGAAAGGGAAACAAAAAGGGATAAAGAAAAGTGTTGATGCAAAAATCAGAAATAAAAAGAATGAAAGAAAGAATATTTACTCTACTGTTAAACCATAATGAAATTTACCTTAGCATGAAGTAAAGCAAAGTAGTAGAAAAGAATAAAGGAAAGTAAGGCTTCAGCGAGATTGAGCACAATGAAGAAGTGAAAAACCTTCCTTGATTGTCACCTTCACTATAAGCTTCTTGAAGAAAAGATTACAATAGTGTTACTCTACAATAACTCTTCCTCTCTTTTGATCATGTAACTCTCTCTAGCCTAAAAATAAAATAAAAATAAAAATTACATTAAAGAAGAAAAGAAAACCTAAACTAAATCTCTCTAGAGTGGTGACCCCTTCTGCCTTCGAGGTATGAGGGTATTTATAAGAGAAAACCAGAGGGATAGAAAGTGAATGAAGATAGGGTAGCTAGCTATTTCTGATTTTGAATCCTCCCTTTATCTCAAAACTTGATTTGATTTATCTAAAATTTTATGTAGAAATTCAATTCTGATCTGTAGCTTGTTATTGTGTTGATTACTGAATATGACTTATCAAACAATAGATTTGGAAAGAGTGATCAACACAAGAATTCTAGCATTTTAGGTCTTCTTTCTGGATCATCTTGAATCATCAGATTTGACTTTCGGTAGCGAAAGTTTTGATTAAAAAACTAAAATATATTCAGTCTGAATCTAAATTTAAATTGCTTCATCTCATCCGTTGATCTTCTCTCTATCCGTTTATCCTCTTAGATTTTCAGTTTGTCTTCTAGAATTGATAAGATATCTATTTATCTTCAGCAAAACTGATAGGGTCTTCAAACAATTCATTTTTCCCTTAAAATTAGATGATATTATCTTATCTGATATATCCCATCTTCAGATAAGATAGCTTTTATAACCTTTGGATTTGAATTGATCTCCTTTCTTTTGAATTTTTGAATTTAATTGATAAATCTGTTTAGTCTCTCTATTTTCTTCGTTAATTACACTGCATACCACTGAATATGAAAATACATTAATAGCAAATTTTATTTAAATATAAATGCAAAAATATGACATATATGACATGAAAACATGTAATGCACGTGTATAATCATTTAAGTTTCAATTATTGAACAAGATATTAGTCGATGTTTAACTTCACTAAAAAACTCAAAGTCAAGTTTGAAGCTATCACATGATGATTCAAGAGCTTAACCCAAAAGATCACATCAAGCATTCAAAGAGGAGTCTAGTTCAGAGAATCAGTTTGGATCAAGTCTATTTAGAGACAAAGATCAAAAATGTGTGAACATCAATTCTTTGTTTGGACCCCATTTTTGAACCAATTTTGACTCCCCCTTTTAAATCTTGACTTGATCTGAGTTAAATTTCTGAGTCGGTATCGGCTTTTGCTTCTGTTCCATTTGAGTCCAAATTCACTCAATCATTCTTTTACTGGGTTATATTAGAGAGGTCACTGATGGGTTTCTGCAAGATTCACGATTTCTGAATTGGGTAGCAATGCTTGGCCCAATCAGACCACCACCAAGAGCCACCACCATGAGGTAATTTTTCTTCCCTTCCCATTTGTTTCATGTATATACACATTTACGATGCATTGAGGACAATGCATGAGATAAGTGTGGGGAGGGTTTACTAACATAGGTTGTTTTAAATTTTCTTTCTTTTACACACTTCTTTTTAAGAAAATTTTTAGATTTTTCTGTTATATAGAAACTCTTTTTCTTTTCTTTTTTACAAAACTTTTTGAAATAAGAAAATAGTTTTGATTTATTTTTAAGAAAATCAAGATTATCTTAAGAATTAGGAATACCTAAAATTATGAATTTTTAAACCAAGTCAAAACAATAGATCTTGTTTAAATTTTAGGATAAGGAAGTAAGATTGAAAAGATAATTTAATCTTAAATTTTTTGCCTTAGATTAATGCACTTCACACTTACAATTTTTTGGGACTGAAACAAAGACTGAAAATGTCATAGAAAAAATGCTATAAAAATATATAAAAAATGATGATAAAATCACTTATTAAAGTTGGGTAATTATGCCTCAGGAAGCATGATTATTCACGAACAAAACGGTGGACAAAATAAAATAATTCCCTTTAGTTTTGTGGCCTTATTTACTTGAGTCCTTAAGCTCGAGGGATGTTTTCTCATCTGGTGCCCTAAAACTATCTGATTTGGGAGTCACCGGCTAAAGGCTCACTACCCGAGTAAGCTAGAAAGCCTAAAAAAATTAAGGGAAGAAAAAATAATAATAATATAAATAAATGGCATGAAAGTTAGAGTCGATATCCTAAAAATCTTCACAATTCACATAATGCATATTTTCTAAGAGTTTTATGAAAGAACAAAGAATCGATTCAATTTTAAATTCTTACATTTAATTTATAACAAAATTTTGCATTTCCACTTAGTTTAAGAAAAAATAATTTCTGGTTAACCTATGACCTTGGATCACTTAATTTTCACAAAAATATTACAACACTTTTCTCTATTTCAAAATGTGTTTTCAAAATATTAACAGTTGACTTATTTCTTTATGGATTTTGTGGGTGTAATCACTGAAAACCCTCAGGAGACAAAACTCCTCCTCTAGGGGAAACCTAGAGGTTTAACAGTTTATTACACATGCTTAGTACAATCACATCACCTGGGAAAGTGGTGTAATAATCTTCTTAGTTTTTTGTTTTGCTCGGGACGAGCAAAAAGATAGGTGTTGGGTGTGATTAGTCTCTAATATTGCATAATGTTTATCACATCTTCACATTTATTTTATAATAAATACTGCTAATAATGGTCTTCTTTTGTGATTCTAGGTCATGGTGTGGAAATGAAGAAGAACACCCAAAATCACCATTTAATGGATGATTAAAGGCCTATAAAGATAGTCATTGACCTAGGAGGGTGATTCTGTCAGACGTGGGTGCTCAAATCCAAATCCAGAAGGCACAAACGATAGGGGACCAAAGCGACAACGCACAGCAGGCGGCGCTGCACGCGCCACCCTAGTACAGCCGCAGAAACGAGGCTTTGACCACCTTTTCACGGCTGTACTGGCGCCGTTACGCCAATACTTCGGCCAGGGTTTGTCCCCCTGGCCTCCATTCTCCTGGTACCTATAAATACCCTCTTGGTTTTCGGTATTGGGAGATATTCAGAAAGTTAGGGTAGTTTTCTTCTTCATGTTATAGTTTAGGGTAGTTTAGGTTAGTTGCTTTTTTTCTTTCTCCTTTGTATTTTCCATTTCTTTTAGATCTTGTAATAGGAGAGAGAGTGGTACATGGTTGGAAAGCAAGAGTGCTTGTAATAGAAGGTGAATTTATGAAAGGTTCTCTCTTTATCTCTCTTTGTTTTCTTCTCTCTAACTTTTTTTACATATTTAGCTAATTTCCTCTCATGGCAACAACTACTAACCACTAACTTGCTAACTTCTTACTTGATAATCCACATGAATCTAATAGTCTCTACTTGGCCTTGCTCTTGCAAGAGCCATTGATGACTCAAGATGATAGATTCTAACACTCTAATATCCTAACTCCCTAACAAGCTAACAATACTTTACTCCATGCTTACTCTTGCTTAGTTTTGATGGCTTAAGTGTAGCTTGTACTTGTTATGTTGATCTTGGATGTGAAAGTTATCTTATGGGTCATGCTTTGAAACGCACTTGAACCAGGGACTAGTGATGACCAAGGATACATGTGAGGTAACTATCACTAAGAGGTTAGCATAGTTAGTGGAGCCATTAGTAGTTAGTAGTCATAAGTTTTCTTTCTCTTTTTACTTTGTTTTAGATAAATAAACAAAAATTACAAAAATCATTTCTTCTATCTTTCCCACTTCTTCGTGTTTCACCGTACTCTTCTCTTTCCATTCTTTGTGTTCTTTTCTTTTCATTCTTTAAAACGTTGAAGAAACTTTAACACACACTTGAACATTCCGGTAAAGCTTCTATTGCTTCTCGTCCATGTAGATTCGACCCGTTTAGCCTCTATGCTATAACGGAAGTATCGAGGAAGCCAAAACACACACACTTTAAATATTGATTTTAAAACACACACTTTTTGTGCGCAGTTTTGCCCCGATCAAATTTTGTGGTTCCATTGCCGGGAAAATACAAAGATCCCAGATGTCCCATTTCCTACACTATAGGACAAACAGAAACTAGCCGAGCACTTATTGACCTGGGAGCAAGTATCAACTTGCTACCTCTCTCAGTATACCAGCAACTTGGGTTGGGCGAGCTGAGTCCAACTCGAGTCACTATTCAGTTAGCAGACCGATCTGTGAAAATCCCTAAGGGGGAAATCACAGATGTCCTTGTCCGGGTTAGGGATTTCATCTACCCTGTTGACTTCATTGTACTTGAGACCCAACCTGTGTCAAATCCACGGTCTCAAACTCTAGTCATCATAGGGCGCCCATTCCTTGTTACAGCCAATGCCATAATCAACTGTAGGAACGAGTCCATGCGATTGACCTTTGGAGACATGATAAAGGAAGTCAATGTTTTCAATCTTGGAAGACAACCCAGGGATATAAATGATCAGACTTTTAAGGTCAATTTCATTAAAAATTTGACCAGTGAATATGAATAGAGCATAGAGATGAAAACCGAGAGCGAGTTTGATCTGGAGTCTGAGGATTTCAATCTGGACCAGTCATAGATTCAGCAGTGGACTGGGCATCAAGTCCAAGTGTACCCTATCACAGGACCGAAATTCTAGATATCACCTCCAATGAATCAACACCTAACCTAGAGTTAAAAGCCTTAACTGAATACCTCAAATATGCCTACTTAGGCGGCAGAGAACCCTTCCAGTCATCATAGCATCCCGTCTGACTGAGCAACAAGATGATAGCTTGATGTCTATTTTGAGGAGACATAGGGAAGCCATTGGATGGACAAGATATCAAGGGGATAAGTCCAGCAATAGTTCAACATAGAATTCATTTAAATGATGAAGCGATTCCCAGGAGGGACCCACAGCGCAGGCTTAACCCACTGATGCAAGAGGCTGTAAAAATAGAAATTCTGAAACTGTTAGATAATGGGATCATTTATCCCATTTCTGATAGCCAATGGGTTAGCTCGGTTCATGCGGTCCCTAAGAAAGCTGGTTTTACAGTGGTAGAGAATGAGCAGAAAGAGTTGGTACAAACAAGACTGCCTACCAAGGTTCGTGTTTGTATTAACTATAGAAAGTTGAATGCAGCCACTCGTAAGGACCACTTCCCGCTACCCTTCATCGACCAAATACTTGAACGCTTGGCTGGACATGAGTACTATTGTTTCCTAGATGGGTACTTGGGATACAATCAGATCCCTATTGTTGCAGAAGACCAGGAGAAGATTACGTTCACATGCCCTTGCGGAACCTTTGCCTACCGACACATGTCTTTTGGATTATGCAATGCTCCCGCAACATTCCAACGGTGCATGCTCAGTTTGTTGTCCGACATGGTGGAACGTTTTCTTGAGATTTTTATAGATGACTTCTCCATCTATGGAGATTCATTTGATTAGTGTCTTCATCATCTAGAGTTAGTTCTGCAAAGATGCAAGGAAAAGAATCTAACTCTGAACGGCGAGAAATATCACTTCATGGTAAGACAGGGGATTGTCGTAGGCCAAGAGATTTCTAGTAGAGGAATTGAAGTGGATAAGGTAAAAATAGAAGTGATTGCTAAGCTCCCACCACCCAAAAGCATCAAGGATATCAGATCCTTCCTAGGGCATGCTGGGTTCTACTGACAGTTTATTAAGGACTTTAGCAAAATCGCTAGGCCCTTAACTAACCTGCTCGCAAAGGGCGTGCCCTTTGATTTTAACGAAGTATATTTCAAATCATGAGAGAAGCTTAAGCAAGACCTTGTATCTGTGCTTATTATTTCTGCTCCAGATTGGGCACAACAGTTTGAAATCATGTGCGATGCCTCTGATTTTGCTATCGGCGCTGTTCTTAGACTGCGTATTGATAATAGGTAGCATGTGATTTACTACTCGAGCAGGACCCTGAATGACACCCAACAGAACTATATAACGACCGAGAAGAAATTCTTGGTCGTTGTCTTTGCGTTAGAAAAATTCTGGCCCTACTTGCTAGGATCAAGGACTGTGATTTTATGGATCACTCAGCATTAAAATACCTCATGACCAAGAAGGAAGCTAATGCCTGATTGATTCGGTGGATCCTTCTGCTTCAAGAATTTGACTTGAAAATCCGTGATAAAAGAGGTATAGAAAATGTGGTAGCTGATCATCTATCTAGAATTTTGAATGCACCGATAATACAAGCTCTGGTCAATGAGGATTTCCCAGATGAGCACATCCTGGCCATTTTCAAGGAACCATGATATGCGGACATAGTCAACTCTCTGGCCACTGGACAATTACCCGCTGAATGAACAAAACAAGACTAGTGTTGCTTCTTTACCTAAGTACGGTACTTCTTCTGAGAAGAGCCATATCTTTTTAAGTATTGTCCTGACCAGATTATTCAACGATGCATACCAGAAAAAGAACAGAGAAGTGTGTGTAGTTTTTGCCATGAACTTGCATGCGGAGGACATTTCGGTCCACGTAAGACCGCAGAGAAAGTTTTACAGAGTGGGTTTTACTGACCCACTTTGTTCAAAGACTCATTCCACTTTTGTAAATCATGTGCAAATTGTCAAAAGACTAGGAAATTTTGAGACGAGACATGATGCCCCTAAACCCGATTCTTGAAGTTAAAATATTTTATGTTTAGGGTATCGACTTCATGGGACCATTCTCAAATTTCTTCAGCAACTAGTTCATCTTGGTTACAGTGTACGTCTCTAAATGGGTAAAAGTTGTGCCTACTAAGACTAATGACAACAAAGTGGTTATCAAATTTCTCAGGAAAAATATCTTCTCCTATTTTGGCACCCCCAGAGCGATAATTAGTGATAATTGGTCGCCTGCAATAGAGTTTTTGAAGTTCTGATGTGGAAATATTTCATCATCATAAGTTATCCACTCTGTATTATCCCCAAACAAATGGGCAAGTCGAAGTGACCAATCGACAAATCAAGCTCATTTTGGAAAGACTGTTGGACAAATCCTAAAGGAATGGTCGGTCAAGCTAAACGATATGTTATGCGCTTACCAAACTACTTTTAAGACGGTTTTGGGATGTCTCCTTATAGAATCATATTTGGAAAAACCTGTCATCTGCCAGTCGAGTTAGAACACCAAGCCCTATGGGCTATTAAGCAACTCAATTTTGATCTGACTAAAGCCGGTAAACTAAGAAGATTGTAGATCTCAGAGTTGGAGGAGATACAGAATGAGGCCTACGAGAATGCACAGATCACAAAAAGCAGAACTAAAATTTTTCATGGCCAAATCATCAACCGGAAAAACTTTGCCCCGAGGAAAAAGTTCTGCTATACAACTCGAGGCTTCACAATTTCGCGGGGAAGCTAAAAACTCGTTGGTCTGAACCATCCATTGTGCGCATCGTCTTTCCACACGGTGCTGTGGTAATTTTCAATCTAAAGAGTAATAAGGAATTCAAGGTGAATGGCAAAGACTGAAGCCATTCTTGACCACTGAGCCTGAGTCACAGGCTGAACTTGTACTGAGTCTTTTCGCTCCATCTTACACGTGACCATAGCCATCCACACACCACAACTCAAAAAAAAAGAAAAAAAGAAAAAAAGAAATTAGGGGTTCTTTATAATCATTGTTTATATGATATAATCACCCCTTGTATACTTATAAATAACCTTTTTGGAAAATTCTTTTTCCCTCTTCTCCCTCTCCCTTAGCCTATTAGCACTTCGGCCAGTCTGAGTCAGCGGAGACGGTGATATCATTTCATCCCCCTATTTATTGCATTACCATTTACATAACATTCATTAAGGACAATGCATGAGATAGGTGTAGGGGGTGCTAACATTCTTTCTTTTCTTTTTACTTTAAAAAATACCTCCAGAACGAAAAAAGAATTTTTATACTCTTTATAAAAATACCAAAAGATTGTAAGAATTAAGGAAATCTTATTAAGGAATCTTTATTTAGCCTAAATAAAAAAGAAACATTGGTTTGAGTAAGAGTTGGGAGGGACAAGGAAAATAACTCATATCTTTTATTTAGCTTTAATAGAATATGCATAAACCACACACACGCTTGGAATTTAGAGACAAAACTTTGAATAAAAAAAACCAATAAGCATGATAATTGTGCCTCAAGAAGCATGATTATTCACACTAATATATATATATATATATATATATATATATATATATATATATATATATATATATATATATAAGTAAATCTTAATTTTGTGGCCTACTCTACTTGCATATTTGACCTGAGGGTGTTTTTTACCACCTGGTGCCCTAAAATCATCTGATTTGAGAGTCATCGGTTTGATACGTGTAACATGAATAAAGTAGAAAGCCTAAAGAAACAAAGAATAAACATTTAGATAAATATTAATAAAATTAAATGACATTCAAAGTTGAGTTGAGAAATCTCAAGAACATCACACTTACACATTATGCATATCTATTTAAAGCAAAATAACAGAATGAGTTAAAAATACAAAATCCTTTCTAAATTCAAATAAAAACCATAATTTCTTCTTTTATAAAGGTTAAAGTATAGGAGGACTCATGAGGGTTTAGATCTAATTCTTATAATCATTCGGTCATTTTTACTTAGATAACTAAAAGTTCTTTTTCTTGAAAGTGGTTTGCTTACAATTAACATTTTTTTCATTTATTAGATTTTGTGGGTGCAATCCGCTGAAAACCCTCAGGAGATAACACTCCTTCTCTAGGGGAAACCTAGAGGTTTAAAGGCTTGTTGCACATGCTCAGTGCAATCGCGTCACTTGCGAAAGTGGTGTAATAATTCTCTTGTTTTTATTTTGCTCGGGATGAGCAAAAAGATAAGTGTGGGGGTGCGATTAGTCTCTAATATTGCTTAATTTTTACCACCTCTGCATATTTATTTTATATAAATACTGCTAATAATGGTTTGCTTGTGCGATTCTAAGTCCATGGTGTGCAATGAAGAAGAAGACCCTAAATCACCATTTAATGGGTGATTAAAGGCCTCTAAAGTAGCCATTGACCTTGGAAAGCAGTTTCGTCAAAATCAGGAGCCCAAAGCAGAAACCGGGATATGCAGCCGATAGGGGGACAAACGGGTAGCATGCAGTAAGTGGCACTGCGCGCGCCGTCCAGGTACAACCACGAGAACTATATGTTTTGAAAACAAAAACCTGAAATCAAACCGTTCCGATCTCCGGTAACGGCGCCAAAATTTAATCGGGGGAAAACCGCGTACGAAAAGTGTATGTTTTGAAATCAAGATTTAAAGTGTGTGCGCTTTGGCTTTCTCGATACTTTCGTTATAGCATAGAGGCTAATTGGGTCAAATCCACAGGGACTGAAAGCGATGGAAGCTTACACGGTATGTTCACGTGTATGTTAAAAATTCTTCAATGTTTGAAAGAATGAAAAGAAAAGAAAATAATGAACGAAAAAGAGAAATACGGTGAAACACAAAGAAGTGGGAAACATAGAAAGGTATTTGTGATTTTTGTTTATACATCTAAAACAAAGTAAAAAGATAAAGAAAACCCATGGCTACTAACTATTAATGGCTCCACTAACCATGCTAACCTCTTTGTGATAATTGCCTCACATGTATCCTTGACAATCACTAGCCCTTGGTTCAAGAGCGTTTCAAAGCATAACCCTATGATAACTTTCACGTCAAAATTCAACATATCAAGTGCAAGCTACACTTAAACCAGCAAACTAAATAAGAGTAAGCATAGAGTAAAGTAATATTAGCTTGTTAGAGAGTTAGCATGTTAGAGTGTTAGATCCATCATCATGAGCAATCAATGGCTCTTGCAAGAGCAAGGCCAAGTAGAGGCTATTAGATTCATGTGGATTATCAAGTAAGAAGTTAGCAAGTTAGCGGTTAGTAGTTAGTTGCCATGAGAGAAAATTAGCTAAACATGTAAAAGGAGTTAGAGAAAAGAAAACAAAGAGAGGTAAAGAGAGAACCTTTCATAGCTTGTCACCTTCTATTACAAGAACTCTTTCTTTCCAATCATGTATCACTCTCTCTCCTATTACAAGATTTACAAGAAATAGAAAATACAAGGGAGGAAGAAGAAGAACAACTAACCTAAACTACCTTATGATAGGTAGTGAAAAATGCATCATTGTCATCATATATACCATCGCATTAGCACATTTATTCATATTATAATGCACATTTATTAATAATTCTTTATTTAATATGTGCAGGCCTCGAATTATCAAATAAATAAAGAAATAAAGTCTAAAGAGCCCAAAAGCCCAAGATCCAAGCCCATGTTTGAAGCCAGGTGAAGAAGCGCAAATACAGAAATTCAAAATGCAAATACAAGGGATAAAAATTGCAAATATCAGAAATTAGGGTTGGATAGACTTCTATCAAACCCTAAACACCTGCGGGATAAGGATAAAAAGCCAAGATAGGAAGGAAATTCGTGGAAAGGAAATTTGAAGAAATCTAGATTAGGGATAACTTGATCACCAAGTTATCACGAAAATCTAGATTCAAAAGGCCAGGATCCACCTTCCAGAAGCAGGCGCCCCCATGGACGGACCAGGAGAGGCCACGCGCCAAAGCGCGTGGCCAGAAGCCACCAGATTGCCGCGGACCCGCGGCAAAAGCCGCGGATCCGCGGCAATACGATCTTATCCCTGGACCAATTTTGGTGGTGATGTTTATCCAGGACTCTGTGGTTTTCTGCCCTATAAATATCTGTGTATTCGCAACGTAAAGGGGATCCAGAGGCGATCTAGGGTTTTTCTTTAGCTTCTTTTAAATTTCTGCCAAAGTTGTAATTTTTATTCATGCTCGTTGTGGAAGAAGAAGGAGTCTTGTACTTGGAGATCTAAATCTGCAATAAAGGTTACCTTCTTTGGCACATTTAATTCTTGCTACTTTTTATTTTATTTTCTCTGTGATTATTCTCTTTGCTTTCAATCTGTGATTTCGTGTTTTCTTTCTTCTTCTTTTCTTCTAATTAAAAATAAAAGAATAAAAAAAAATAATATTATAAAAAAAGAAAGATGAAGTCTAACTAATTCTTTGTATGGTTTGCTGATCACTTAAGCAACCCTAGGGCAAGTAGGATTTGAATTGATTGATGACTATCCATTAGAAACCCTAGGTTTAATAATTGTTTTTCTTGAAGATTAAACTGATAACTAGATCTATTAATCTAGGTTGCACATTTAAAGGACTTATCATGACTTCATGCTTAAGAACTAAGACGGCCTAAAGTTAAGATTTCTCTTTTCTTAAGCTGTACTTAGAAGTTAGGATGAAAATTGTTTAGTTTTTAATAATGTAACTTAGTTATAATCTGGTATCGTATTTTCTTGCTTGAATCAATCTTAATAACCTAGGGTAAATCACATTTATCTCAAGATGAAATTCAACATCCAAGACTTGCATAGTGGGTTGTGGTAGTAGATCAGTAAAACCATGCTTCTCAATCCATATTCTCTTCAATTCTAATCTCTTCCGTGTTTACTTGAAGCATACGAGGAATCAGCCGAAAAGCTTGCATCGCATCCTTCCCTGAGGATCACGACCCGCTCGAGCCCTTGCTACAGCGGATTCGCATTGAGAAGAATTCTGAACTCTATTTTTAATCATTTAATTTCTCAATCAAATTTTGGCGCCGTTGCCGGGGAAGGAACGGCACGATTTCTCGTTCTAATCATTCTTTCTCTTCTGTTGCAGGTACAGAGAACAGGAAGCAGAAACAGAATAGCAGAAGACACATATTGCTATCCAGTGCCTCTGTCCTCGAAGGCAGAGCACTTGGACCTACAAGTTTGCCGCAGAAACGCGGCAAAAGCCGCGCCTCCGCGGCACTTGTAGTGCACTACTTACAGATTTTTCTGCAGGTTGCTCTGCAGTGCAAAAATTCTATTTTCTGATGTGTTATTTTATCTCTGTGATCACTCTGCATCTGTTAATAATTAACATTAACCTATTTGTTGGAAAATAAAAAAAAAATATTTTTAGACTCTTGCATATTAGGGCACGTGTCTATTTTAATTCTTTAATTCTGTTGAAGAGTGCTGGCGACAAGGTACGTTCTGCATAGCATATAGATTAGGAAGCACTCTTGTTTGTTTACCGCTTTCTTGAGTGATTACTTTTCTACCGCTTTACACGTACACTAATCCATTTTAAGGGCATAACCCATAACAAAGATAAGGTGGGGATTTCATCACCCTTCCTTGGCCCACAAATCATACCAGTCACACTCACAACCCTAACCCTAATTAAAACTTGACTAGACGTTGGCCCTAAGATAACTCGGACTCAATAGGAGATTGACCGAAGAAGGAAAGTTGTTCGAAATTAACCCTTGCAAAATCGGTGTCTAGCAAAGGGATTGAGGGCCGAAAGCCCGAAGAACGGTGGTTATTTAATTAAGGAACGTCTCTGACGGAAACCTCCCACCGGTCTTGCCCTGAACTGGCCGATTAGCTCGTGGTTGACGTCGACAATAGACCTCCTAAGGACAGTCTAAAGTTAGGAGTCGTCTAGGTCAAGGATAACCCTAGAATAGGATTTTTGTTTGTTTTTCTTTTTCTTTTTGATTGATTGGGTGAACTTGTTTGCTGATTGTGCATGACCGCTTGGTCGAGAGACCCACTCACATCCAGGCTAACTAGAACTAGTTCACCACCCGAGCTCAAGCCCGACTCTCTCATGCTCAACCGCCATCTCTCCAAGATAGGTTCTATCCCCTTAGAACCTCTATTCCTTCTTGCATCAAACTGAGTAATGAAGGTGTTGACCCATTTGAGCTTAAGCCACAATATATCAACACCCTTCCTAAGTTTCATGGACTTGAATCAGAGGATGCATACTTCTTCATAAGGGAATTTGAGGAAGTATGTTTAATGATAAATATGCCTAAGTTGGGAAAAGATGCCATTAAGCTTAGGTTTGTCCCCTTTGCTTTGAAAGATTTAGCAAAGAAATGGCTCTACAGTCTAGAGGTTGGTTCTATAGACACTTGGGACAGTTTCGTCAAGGCCTTCTTGAAGAAATTTTATCCCGTTCACAAGACTGCACTGATTAGGAAGAATATCCTACAGTTTAAGCAAACAGCCAATGAGCCTTTTTGGAAATACTTCGAGCGGTTTAAGGACCTCCTTGCCCAATGTCCCCATCATGGGGTAGAGAAATGGCGACTTTGCCAAGTCATATATGATGGATTAGATTATTCTACTAAGACATTGTTAGAATCCATGTGTCAAGGAGGATTTCTGGAAAAGAATGAAAATGAAGGATGGTCATTGTTTGAGGACTTAGCTGAAAAAGCCATCCAGTGGGACCCTACTCCTGAGAAATCTAGGACTAATGACCCCACTTCTTCAAAAGGAGGTATTCATTCCATTGAGGCCAACATAGCACAAGATGCTAAGTTAGCTGCTGTTATGCGTAGACTAGAAGCTCTTGAAACTAAGGAGCCAGTCTCTGTGAACCAAGTCAGCCCAACATCTTCGGCGGGCTGTACTTATTGTCAAGATAGGAACCATGTGTTCGAGGAATGTCCTGTCTTCATCGCGCATCAATGCTTGCCCGAACATACGAGTGCAGCCTTCACAAGGCCCGCCAACAATCTGCCCGCCAACAATCCATATTCGCCCACCTACAATCCCGGTTGGAGAAACCATCCCAATTTGTCATGGGGCCAAAGTAACAATGATCAAACTAGGCCCAAATTCTCCAACAATTTCCAAAATCCGCCCTATCAAAATCCTCCACCCTCTTTCCAATATTCACAAATGGAAACAAGGCTCTCCAATCTGGAAAGAAAGGTGGACACTATCGTTAAAAGCAATGACACGCTGGCTCAAGTCTTGACTAGGATAGAGATGCAAATGAATCAGCAAGAAAGGCAAAAGGGTACTCTACCTAGTCAACCATTCCCAAACCCTAGGAACTCTAGTCAAGCTCACTGGGCTGAAGAGAATCATATGAGTCAGTGCAATGCGATTCATACATTGCGGTCGGGAAAACAAGTTGATAACCAAGTATCAACACCATCAAGTTCTAAACAAGCATTCAGCTTGCCTGATCCCACTCCATCCCAACTTAATGCCAACAACACGAAAAAAGACAAGTCAGCCGAAGATATGCACAAGCCCATCGCACCCTACCCAAATAGGCTTAAAGATAAGCAATGTGCACAAATGGATAAGGTACGAGAGATTTTTAATCAAGTTAAGATCAATATACCTCTTCTTGATGCAATTCAACAAGTCCCTAAGTATGCCAAGTTTATTAAGGACATGTGCACAAAGAAGAGAAAGACTAATGTGCCCAAGAAGGTTTTTCTAGCCACTAACATTAGTGAGCTATTGTCTAACCAGATCCCTGTCAAGTATAAGGACCCTGGTTGCCCCACCATCTCTTGCACAATAGGTCAAACTGCAATTAAGCATGCACTTCTTGATTTGGGAGCAAGTATCAACTTACTCCCCTTCTCAGTTTACCAACAACTTGGGTTGGGCGAACTTAGTCCGACTAAGGTTACAATCCAATTGGCTGACCGATCCATAAAATTCCCAAAGGAGAAATTACCGATGTGCTCGTCCAAGTTGGGGAGTTTATCTACCCAGTAGATTTTGTTGTTCTGGAGACCGAACCTGTATCCACTCTTCGGTCTCAAACTCCCGTTATCCTAGGGCGTCCGTTCCTTGCAACTGCAAATGCGATCATAAATTGTAGGAATGGATCCATGAGGTTGACTTTTGGAAACATGACTAAAGAGGTCAATGTCTTCAACCTGGAAAACCAATCTCGTAAGATTAAAGACCAAACATTTGAGGTGAACTTCATCGAGAACATTTGTGAAAAAGAAAGTGAAAATGAGTCTCTATTTCTTGACAAGTTATTTGAGGATAAGTGCGATTTGAGTGATAAGATGACACATGTTGATGATTATAATTTTAAAGTTCCATTTAAAAACGAAGATTTGATCTAAGTATCTTCAAAGAGCCAAGCACTGAAATATCGCATGAGAATATAGTTCAAGAAACTCCGATTGACTTAACTTTTGAAAGTCTCTTTGAAGAAGAACTCCTATGTTTAGATACACCGATTAAGGAGATGTTGGTTAATTATTCACTTCCAGGAAAAAGTGTTGATTTAAGTTTTGAGGAGATGTACGGAACTGAGCTAGAATTTCTCGGCAAGGAAGTTCCAACTGAAAGGTGTGATGAATTTTTGAATAATGGAGGTGGACATATGATGAGGAAGAGCCTAAAGAAGATGAAACTGGGGGGAGAGAATTTTAAAACAAAAATGTTGGTCTCCCCATTGTGCCTTATAAAGAGAACCCATTGGAATGATGGGAAACGAGCTAGAGGGATGAATCCTAAGCAGCTCTAGGTGAGAGTGATACATGTGTTGTACATATTATGGTATACTATTATTCTTTGCCTCTCTTTACATTTTTCTTCATGCATTCATG
Source organism: Agave tequilana (assembly GCA_038442645.1). Taxonomy (NCBI): domain Eukaryota; kingdom Viridiplantae; phylum Streptophyta; class Magnoliopsida; order Asparagales; family Asparagaceae; genus Agave; species Agave tequilana. Next base: position 113,899 of record JAVJIF010005663.1, read on the forward strand.
CATTTCATACATTGAGGACAATGCATGAGATAAGTGTGGGGGAGGGTTTACTACATAGAAAAGATTAAAAAAAAAAAAAAAAAAAAATTTTCTCTTTATTTGTTCTAACATTTTAAAAAAAAAAAAATATAAACACAAAAAATAAAAAAATAAAAAAAAATTGCTAATAAATATTAAAAACAAAAAAAAAAAAAAAAAAAATGTTATAAAAAGGAAATATTTTGACTTATTTTTTGAAAGAATTCTAAGTTAGTTTTAAGGATTAGGAAAATCATGATTAGGATTTCTAAAAACTTGGTCAAAATAAATAAATTGTTTAAATTTTAGGTATAGGAGGAGAAATTGAATAAATAATTAGTCTTGATTTTTACCTTAATGAATATTGCATACCTAATGCATATCTAGGATTCTAAGACAAAGACCCTTGTGCCTCATATATAAAAAAAAAAAAAGAAAAAAAATCACTAATAAAGCTGGATACATGTGCCTCAAGAAGCATAAGTATTCACGCCTAAAGGTGAATGAAAAAATAAAAATAAAAAAAAAAAAAAAAATATAATACCTTAGTTTTGTGGCCTAGTTCACTTGAATTTGAGTCCGCGGGGTGTTTTCTCACCTGGTGCCCTAAGACCGACCGGTTTGGGAGTCACCGACTTTAAGTTCGCTACATGGGTGGATTAGAAAGTCCGAGGGAACTAAGGAAAAATTACTTATATGTACTAACACATCTAATAATCAATTAGTTAGGTATTAGGGCCTCAAGAAGCCTTGATACTTATACGAAAGAAAATTAGATGAGTTATACATGCCAAAAAAATATATATTAACACATCTAATAAGTCAATTAATTAGGTATTAGGGCCTCAAGAAGCCTTGATACTTATACGAAAGAAAATTAGATGATGTTATAAAATAATAAAGAGGCATGAGAGTCCAAGTTAAGGAGTTCCTAGTAGAAACAAAAGGATGCATATGATTTTCGGTAACGAAAAAGACTATATTAGAATTCAATTTTAATTCTTACCTAAAATGGACAACAATTGACTTTATTAAGACTAGGTTTGAGGAATGAATAAAAATGAGGATCCTAAAAACTTATAGACTACTTAGTCTCTTCAAATATAATTCAAATACCTCCTTTTTATGGATTTTGTGGGTGTAATCCGCTGAAAACCCTCACGAGACAACACTCGTCCTCTAGGGTAACCTAGGGGTTTAACGGCTTGTTGCACATGCTAAGTGCAACCGTGATTCCTACGAAAGTGAGTTAGCTAGATTAGATTTTTCTCTTTCTTTTTGATTTTTACTCGAGGACGAGCAAAAAGATAAGTGTGGGGGTGTGATAGGTAGTGAAAAATGCATCATTGTCATCATATATACCATCGCATTAGCACATTTATTCATATTATAATGCACATTTATTAATAATTCTTTATTTAATATGTGCAGGCCTCGAATTATCAAATTAATAAAGAAATAAAGTCTAAAGAGCCCAAAAGCCCAAGATCCAAGCCCATGTTTGAAGCCAGGTGAAGAAGCGCAAATACAGAAATTCAAAATGCAAATACAAGGGATAAAAATTGCAAATATCAGAAATTAGGGTTGGATAGACTTCTATCAAACCCTAAACACCTGCGGGATAAGGATAAAAAGCCAAGATAGGAAGGAAATTCGTGGAAAGGAAATTTGAAGAAATCTAGATTAGGGATAACTTGATCACCAAGTTATCACGAAAATCTAGATTCAAAAGGCCAGGATCCACCTTCCAGAAGCAGGCGCCCCCATGGACGGACCAGGAGAGGCCACGCGCCAAAGCGCGTGGCCAGAAGCCACCAGATTGCCGCGGACCCGCGGCAAAAGCCGCGGATCCGCGGCAATACGATCTTATCCCTGGACCAATTTTGGTGGTGATGTTTATCCAGGACTCTGTGGTTTTCTGCCCTATAAATATCTGTGTATTCGCAACGTAAAGGGGATCCAGAGGCGATCTAGGGTTTTTCTTTAGCTTCTTTTAAATTTCTGCCAAAGTTGTAATTTTTATTCATGCTCGTTGTGGAAGAAGAAGGAGTCTTGTACTTGGAGATCTAAATCTGCAATAAAGGTTACCTTCTTTGGCACATTTAATTCTTGCTACTTTTTATTTTATTTTCTCTGTGATTATTCTCTTTGCTTTCAATCTGTGATTTCGTGTTTTCTTTCTTCTTCTTTTCTTCTAATTAAAAATAAAAGAATAAAAAAAATAAATAATTATAAAAAAAAAAGATGAAGTCTAACTAATTCTTTGTATGGTTTGCTGATCACTTAAGCAACCCTAGGGCAAGTAGGATTTGAATTGATTGATGACTATCCATTAGAAACCCTAGGTTTAATAATTGTTTTTCTTGAAGATTAAACTGATAACTAGATCTATTAATCTAGGTTGCACATTTAAAGGACTTATCATGACTTCATGCTTAAGAACTAAGACGGCCTAAAGTTAAGATTTCTCTTTTCTTAAGCTGTACTTAGAAGTTAGGATGAAAATTGTTTAGTTTTTAATAATGTAACTTAGTTATAATCTGGTATCGTATTTTCTTGCTTGAATCAATCTTAATAACCTAGGGTAAATCACATTTATCTCAAGATGAAATTCAACATCCAAGACTTGCATAGTGGGTTGTGGTAGTAGATCAGTAAAACCATGCTTCTCAATCCATATTCTCTTCAATTCTAATCTCTTCCGTGTTTACTTGAAGCATACGAGGAATCAGCCGAAAAGCTTGCATCGCATCCTTCCCTGAGGATCACGACCCGCTCGAGCCCTTGCTACAGCGGATTCGCATTGAGAAGAATTCTGAACTCTATTTTTAATCATTTAATTTCTCAATCACCTTACACTACAACATGGAGAAGAAACAACTAAAACTATCCTAAAAACTACTCAAAAACTCCTCTCCCGAGCTTTGGAAAACCCCAGGGTATTTATAGGCAAAATTGGGCATCAGGATACGAGTACGGAGCCGCACATCAAATTCTGGCGAGCGGCTATACCTTGGCGGCGCGCGCAGTGCCGCCTGCTGCGCGCTCCCGTTTGTCCCCCTATTGGCTGCATATCCCGGTTTCTAGTTTTGGGCCACTGGTTTTGATGAAACTGCTTTGCAAGGTCAATGGCTATATTACAGGCTTTTAATCATCAATTAAATAGTGATTTAGGGTCTTCTTCTTCATTGCACACCATGGACCTAGAGTCACACATGCAAACCATTATTAGTAGTATTTTATATAAAATAAATGTGCAGATGTGGTAAAATTATGCAATATTAGAGACTAATCACACCCCCACACTTATCTTTTGCTCGTCCCAAGCAAAACAAAAAGCACTAAGGAAATTGTTACACCACTTTCGCAGGTGACGCGATTGCACTGAGCATGTGCAATAAACCGTTAAACCTCTAGGTTTCCCCTAGAGGAGGAGTTTTGTCTCCTGAGCGTTTTCAGCGGATTGCACACACAAAATCCATAAAGAAAGAAATCAAATGATAGAATTTTGAAAACGCATTTTTGAAATAGAGAAAATATTGAAGTATTTTTGCGAAAATATAAGTGATTCATGGTCATAGGTTAACCAGAAATTATTCTTTCTTAAACTAAGTTGGAATGCAAAATCTTGCTATAAATTAAATGTAAGAATTTAAAATCAAATTTATTCTTTGATCTTTCATAAAACTCTTAGAAAAATATGCACTTTGTGAACTGTGAAGATTTATGGGATATCGACTCTAACTTTTATGCCATTGTTTTGTGTATCTTACTTTTTATTTTTTTATTTTTTTATTATTTTTTCTTCCCTTAGTTTTCTTAGGCTTTCTTATTTACCCGGTAGTAAGCCTTTAGCCAGTGACTCCCAAACCAGATAGTTTTAGGGCACCAGATGAGGAAACATCTCTCGGACTTAAGGACTCGAGTAAATAAGGCACAAAACTAAAAGGAATTATTTTGTTTTTGTCCACCATTTTTGGTATGAATAATCATGCTTCCTGAGGCATGATTACCCAATTTCAATAAATAGTTTTATTATTATTATTATTTTATATATATATATATATGTTTTATGACATTTTCAGTCTTTGTTTCAATACCAAAAATTGTGTAAGTGTGAAGTGCATAAATTTAAGGCAAAAAATTCAAAATCAAATTATCTTTTCAATCTTACATTCTTATTCTAAAATTTAAACAAGATCTATTATTTTGACCCGGTTTAAAAATTCATAATTTTAGGCCTTCTAATTCTTAAGATAATCTTAATTTTCTTAAAAATAAATCAAAACTATTTCTCTTAATTCAAAAAGTTTTGTAAAAAGAAAAAAAAGAGTTTTTATAAAAAAATTTAAACTAAAAAGAAGTGTAAAAGAAAGAAAATATAAAACTAACTATGTTAGTAACCCTCCCCCACACTCATCTCATCCATTATCCTCAATGCATCGTGAATGTGTATATACATGAAACAAATAGAGAGGGAAGAAAAATTACCTCATGGTGGTGGCTCTGGTGTTGGTCTGACTGGGCAAGCATTTCTACCCAATCAAGATATCGTGGATCTTGCAAAAACTCACCAGTGACCTCTCTAATATGACCCAGTAAAATGTTGGAAAATTGTATGATCTTATTGAAAAAATTACCCCTATCCAATTTTCAATTTTCAAAAATCATTACTGAGTCATTTTCTCCAACATTCTTGTCCAACAACGAAGTGTGATTTTGGGAGATGATTGATTTGGACTCAAATGGAACAGGAACAAAAATAGATACCGACTCGGGAATTTGACTCAGATCAAATCGAGATTCAACAATGAGAATCGAAATTGGTTCAAAAATAGGGTCCAAATAAAGAATTGATGTTCACACACTTTCCCATCAATGTAGTGTGATCATAAGATATTGGTGATTCAATTTCACAGTGTACTGGTATAAGATTCAATGTTGACTCCGAAATGGAGAAAAAATCTGATAAAGATATCAGAATCATTAGTGAATCAAAAAGTGAAATGGAATCACTTACTTGAGGTTCAGGATCACTTTCAAGATCAAGTTCAATTTCGGGAAAACGATAACATGCCAGAATGTCAAGGTGATTTTCAAAATTTTGGGAAAGTTCAAATGGATATAATGAAATTGAATCTTATTTTCGTCCACGGAAGGAATGTGAATGGGTGAAATGATCGATTCAAGTTCAGGAATTATGATAATCAAAACTGGCTCAAGAACGTTACTTAGTTTAGGTAACACTACAGGAGTCGATATTGATTCAAGGATTAGACTCGAATCACTAAATTGAAGCTCAGGTTCACATTTATCTTCAAGTTCAATTTCAAGAATTGGATAACTTGTCAAACTATTAAGAATTTGATGTTGGTCAAGTTCAGGTTGGTATGATGAAATTGAAGCTGAATTTTCAAAATGACATGATTCTTGAGTCATATGAACATCTGATGGACACAGGAACTTATTCATATTTTGTATTATTCGCTCGGTCTCTTGCACAAATTCCATAGTTTTTCCCACAATGATTTTTCTTTGATTGGTTCTGGAAAAGAACTATATGAATTTTGAAAATTTTGTGGATATAATGAGGCCATCATGTTTTCGAATTGTTTTTGGGTCTCTATCGCTTCTTTCAAAGTCCTTTGCAATGATGATTTTTATTTAATTGGTGGTTCAGGAAAAGGAGGATATGAAGCAGAATCAGGGAATGAATATTGTGAAAATTGTGAACAAGGTGGTTGAAAATTGACTGGGGGGAGGTGAATCCCCAAGAACTCTGTGAAGAGTGGGAGTTATTTTGAAAATTATAGTCATATGATTGGGGATATAGGTCATATTGAGTCAGATAATCCCAACTCAGCATATATGATTGGTTCATGTTGTACATAGCCAGGTTGGAGTTATCCGAGTCAAATAAGGTAAGAGTGAAATATGGATTCATATTTGAATTGAAAAAATTGTTGTTGAAATTCATATCACAATTTACAAAAAGAAAAACAAACAAACAAACACGGAAAAAAAAAGAAAAACAAGCCTATACTTGGGTTGACTTAGACCTAGACGACTCCTAATTGGTTAGACTATCCACGGGGAGTATATTGTCAGAATCTGACTACGAGTTAATCGGCCAGGTAGGGATAAGATTAGTGGAAGGTATCCGTGCCTGAGCAATGGGCCTAATTATGCCAAACCACTATTCTTCGAGGTTTCGCCTCTCAATCCCCAATCTTAGACACCGATTTGACAAGAGTCAACTTCTAACAACTCCCCCTTAGGTCAATCTCTTAAATGAGTCTGAGATGTCCCTAGGGGCCAACGTCTAGCAAGTTTTATTTAGGCTTGGGTTGTGTGAGTGGGGAGATGATTTTTGGGCCAAGGGAGGGTAATGACTTCCCCACTTTATGTTGTCTTGGGTATTGCCCTTAAGTTTAATTCATGCAAGTGTGCAATATAGATAAGCAAGAACACGCAAAGAGAGTAAATCACCCACGTGTTTGTCATAACTATATGCTATGCAATATGTACACCTCCGTCAAGATCACAACAACAGAAGAATAAAATACAGTATATTGGAATTAAAATCGACACGTGCCTAGATGCAAATGTCTGAACTGTTTTAAAACATCCAATTACCGTATTTTAGTTCTTAAAATTTTTACAGTGTATAGGTAATATAAATAAGAACTAATAGCAGAATATAAGGATATATAAGAATTTACCCAACCACACAAAAGCAAGTGTGGACTTTCTGCAATGCTCAAAATTTGACCTGCACACCAAAAACAAAGAAGAAAAGTTAACAAAAATGTGAAATCAAATCATTCCCATCCCTGACAAAGACGCCAAAATTTGATCGGGGGAAAATCGCACACGAAAAGTGTATGTTTTGAAATCAAGATTTAAAATGTGTATGCTTTGGCTTCCTTGATACTTCTGTCATAGCATAGAGGTTAAACGGTCGAATTCACAGGGACGGGAAGCGATAGAAGCTTACACGGTATTTTCACCTGTATGTTAAAAGTTCTTCAATGTTTGAAAGAATGAAAAGAAAAGAAAATAAAGAATGAAAAGAGAAGTACGGTGAAATACGAAGAAGTGGGAAACATAAAAAGTGGTATTTGTGATTTTTGTTTATACATCTAAAACAAAGTAAAAAAGATAAAGAAAACTCATGGCTACTAACTACTAATGGCTCCATTAACCATACTAACCTTTTAGTGATAGTTGCCTCACATGTATCCTTGGCAATCACTAGTCCTTGGTTCAAGAGCGTTTCAAAGTATAACTCATATGATAACTTTTACAACAAAACTCAACATAACAAGTGCAAGCACACTTAAACCATCAAAACTAAACAAGAGTACCCATTAAGTAAAGTAATGTTAACTTGTTAGAGAGTTAGGATGTTAGAGTGTTAGATCCATCATCATGAGCCATCAATGGCTCTTGCAAGAGTAAGGCCAAGTAGAGGCTATTAGATTCATGTGGATTATCAAGTAAGAAGTTAGCAAGTTAGTGATTAGTAGTTAGTTGTCATGAGAGAAAATTAGCTAAACATGTAAAAGGAGTTAGAGAGAAGAAAACAAAGAGAGGTAAAAGAGAGAACCTTTCATAACTTGTCACCATCTATTACAAGAACTCTTGCTTTCAAACCATGTATCACTCTCTCTCCTATTACAAGATTTATAAGAAATAAAAAATACAAGAGAGGAAGAAAAAGAACAACTAACCTAAACTACCCTACTACAACATGGAGAAGAAACAACTAAATCTATCCTAAAAACTACTCAAAAACTCCTCTCCCGTGCTCTGGAATACCCCAGAGTATTTATAGGCAAAATTGGGCATTATGGTACGAGTACGGAGCCGCGCGTCAAATTCTGGCGCGTGGCTCCACAACAGAGCCGCGTTTGCACTACTGTACCTGGCCGGTGCGCGCTCCCCGTTTGTCCCCCTATCGGCTGCATATCCCGGTTTCTAGTTTTGGGCCCCTGGTTTTGACGAAACTGCTTTCCAAGGCCAATGGCTCTATTATAGGGTTTTAATCACCCATTAAATGGTGATTTAGGGCTTCTTCTTCTTTTCACACCATGGACCTAGAATCACACAAGCAAACCATTATTAGCAGTATTTTATATAAAATAAATGTGCATATGTGATAAAAAATAATGTAATATTAGAGACTAATCAATAGACAATAAAGCGACCACGGTCGTAGTACTCTAGCCAGCTTAATTAATAAAAGACTACGATATTGGTCGCATATATGGAAAATAAGTTATTCAAGACTGCGACCAAGGTCGCATTGTTAAATAAAATAAAATTATAACATGAAAATGTTGTTATAAAAGAGTGCAACCGCGGTCGCAATGTTCTTAACAACCTTTTTACAAAAGACATCGATGATGGTCGTAGTACCATTAAAACAAACAAATTTTTAACAGTATAAATTTTGAAAACTTGTTAAAAACACTTTTTAAATCCAAAATATTACTTTTCAGGGACTGCGAATTAGATTGCAGTTTTTGAAATAAACAAATTAAAAAATTATAAAGTCGCAGTAAGTGGTTAAATTGTGATTAAAACAGCTTTTAAACTAAATAAATATTTTTAAAAATACTGCGACTTTAGCCGCATTTCTTTAAAAAACATAAAATTAAAATATTTTCTGAAATTAGAAAGTTCAAAATTTTAATAAAAACCTTTTTTTTATTGAGCTTTTCTATTTAATTTTTGTTTTTTAAAAATTCGACAATGAAATTGAAAATAATTTAGCGTCGAGACTGCGATCTAAACCGAAATGATGTTTAAAGTGTGAAATTATTCTTTAAATACATATGATTAGAAAAAAAGGAAAAATCATAATCTTTTTTAAGGCGGCCAATATTCTAGGGTATCACGCCTGATTTTTTTACCTTTTTCGGCTGCTGCTTTCTTACTCGTTATCTTGATCATATCTTATTTTATTAATTTAAAATTTGGCGTTAATGAATTATAAATTTATAACTCAAGATTACTGAAACTGATTTTGATTTGAAAAACACAAATTTTCAGATCGGTAAAAGTTTTGGGGAGAAATAATTTTCACTAGGTTAAAAGTAAAATGGAGGGTATTTAGTCATTTGTAACTGTAAAGTGATTGATGGTAATTTTAGCGGGATGTTTTTGTCTTTTTAGCGCCTAAACTCTATCATAGATCTCCGGCAGAGATTTCGCCACGTCACCGCAAGCTGAGAAACTCTCTCAGCTAGCCACTGAGGTACAAAAACCCACACACATACATATATGCATATACATATACATATACACATATACATATATGCGCATACACACACACACACACACACACATATACACACACACATATATGAGAAAAATGTATCTCAGCCGCCAGCTGAGAGAGACTTTCTCAGCTGTCACTTCAATATGGTCGCAAACTTACTGCAATATGGTCGCAGTCTACTGTAATATGGTCGCAGTCATGAAAATTCATATATTTTCAGTGTAAATAGGACTGGGACCACGGTAGCAGTCCTCAGAAAAAGACTGCGACCTTGGTCGCAGTCCTTAAACAAGACTGCGATAATTGTAGCAGTTCTCATAAAAATACTGCGACTTAATCACAGTCCTCATATAAAACTGCGACCATGATACCAGCACCCAAAATTGTGGTTGAAATTCAGCCACACTGCGCCAGCTCTCTCTTAGCTGGCGGCTAAGGTACGGAGTCCTCCACACACACACATGTCTTTTAAATCACATATAATTTAATACTCTACTTGAAATATGATTTGTAATTATGTCTCTCAATTTTAGCCCAGTTGTCCCTCCCATGCCCTTTTTAGTTAGAAGATATTTTTTTTGTTAAATGAAAAATAAGTGTGAACTTCATCAAATAAAGACGAGTTCATGACATTCATGATAAGAGTAAGATCAGGTAAAAAAATTTCCAAGGTGAATAATTTAGCACTGATATAGAGATGTGAAGTGGATCTTGCGAACTTGAGAAGAAACAGAGTGATTTTCCCCGTAGGAAGAAGGTGTCGAGACTGAGGAAGTCAAAACTGAATTTGAAGTCGGGATTAAAGCTGGGAGCGAATGAAGTTGGCTACTAACAAAGCAGAGAACGGCCCGGCGCTAAACACACACTATGTGGGTACAACCGAGCGCCCTAGCCGAGTGAGTTACGTGAGAACGACGGTCAGAACGGTAAATACATTAATAATATAGACTAGAATTTTGGAGAGACTTTGTTAAATCGAATATGGTGTTGATGAGAGCAATATTTTATACTTAGATTTTTGCAACTTTTAGTTACGGGGCCCTGGGAACCACACCGCGGGCTGTTTGGCCCAAGTCTCAGCCCTTAGGGGCACTTCCGTCCTTCTACATTATTCCGCGTCATCCATGGACTTGTGAGTTCTGAGTTACGAGACCAATTAAAAAAAACTGTTTTTTTTTCCCTCTATTTATTTAGTTTATTTAAAAAATAATTAAGTAATTTAAACACAGTTAAGCCCTCCCTCAGAATCTGAACGGCCTGGGTATGATCTGCCGCAGGGCCAAATGTCTTGCATTTATGGGGTCACGTTATGTGCAAAATCATTTCTTTTAATCTCCATGCAACGTAGTAGGGCTGTAAACGGGTCGGGTTCAATTCATATCCACTTCCAACCGAAAATTGAACCCGAAAAAAAACATACAAGAGTCCGTATACCCTACATGCTCTATGGGATCTCACATTGTTGGGAACAAATTGTTGTTCTTATACTGTATTTTCTATATTTGCAGATATTTTAGTTTGCTAAATTTAAAATTGAAACATGTAACAACGTGGAACAAATATACTATAATAAAAATCAATATGAATAAATAAATAAATAAATAACAGAAGAAAAGAATCTGGCATGTGAAGGGAGCAGTCATGCTTATCACTCTCCTAGAAAACAAAGACTCGCCCTATTGCTCGGGCATTGAAGCGGTCGCGTCAACTAGCAATAAAAATCCCCCGGAATGTACCAGCACTCGGTTTGAGAGTGCGTCTGGGTCTTCTGCTCAGATGAGGAAAGATCCCCTATTAAAGTGAAAAAAAATTTTAATTTTAATAAAGAACATAGCTCTTCATGTCTGCAGAGAGATTATAGTAGAAAAGCTCAAATGAGGGAGAATAGAGAAGGTTTTTGTGTTGTTTTTGCTTTAGAAGTGGAAGGGTCTATTTATAGGATGCAAAGCGCTCCAGTTTAACAGCTAACTCTCAGATTTTATGGGTAACAGGCGATTTGTTGCACACAATCTACGGATCTCGATATCTGAAACCGTCGGCTGAATTGGACAAAGTTTGAACTAGACAAAAATAAAAAAGAAAAAGAAATAAAAATAAATGAGCTCTGCGCGGCACGACGTGCGCTACCAGTGCTAGCGAGGCATGGCGATACACTCGCGCATGCCTGTGATGTACCCGTCTCATAACTCATTATTCATAACAATTATGATGAAGAAGGATTGTCATTTATACCACATTCTTTTTCATATCTAATCCCAGGTCGGACTAAATAAATAAGCTATCCGAACACATTAAGAGAAAAATCAAACTTTCTTTTGGCTGTTCATTCAACCCCAACACAAACCACTGAGTTAGAATGAGTTAGAAATCATATCTATGACCAAATGAGTATTGTTGAATATTTTTAGGAGATTGCATAATCATAATAAGGAAAAACGAAAAAAAAAAAAGGTTGCTAGTAGAAAGTGCGACACGCGTAAGGCTGCAACAATCGGAGCGAACCCCATAATTTGAGGTCCATTTCGGAGGTCGGCAATTTAAAATAAAATTTTTGTAACTATTATAAGATGGAATTATTGAGGTTTTAGAGTCTTAAACACTTCAAAAAAACTTAGTTTTTATATAACTCCAAATCTCAAGAAACAACACCTGCAGACAATTAGGAGTCTAATGAAATTGTAACACATGATCATCTTGTTATTTTATTGCCACAATTGTGATTCTTTGAGTAGAGAAGAAGACAATGCATGTTTGTAACAACTTAAACTAACCATGATAATTAAGCTTCTTTAATACTTGTTGCCAACTTCGATTATTGAGGACCGAAGGAAAACCTTTGTGTCTCTCTTTTCCTTGATAGTAGGACTATTTCTTCTCTTGGTGGGAGAAGATGGAGAGGAGGCAGAAAAGTATTAGTTATTCTCAAAGCACATGAGATGATGCTCCAGTGGTGCAGTGGCAGAGAGAGATTTGGGGGGATCACTTGTTGGCTGGGCAGGGCTACAGCCCGTCCCACTTTTTCATATATTATCTTAGATCTCTTTTTATTTTGGCCCTCTTGACAAATTTATTCTTATTTTTTAGAGAATATTGTTTTAATTTTTTTTAGTAAATTCATATATTACGCAAGCATATGTTATAAAAAAATTGTAGCCCACTTCAAAATTTATTCTTGATTCTGCCACCGAAAAAGCATACGGCTTTCCTATTTTCTCTTCTCAAGCCCCCTCTTTTCCTAGTACAGAATTATGCTTGACCTAACTTTACGATAAGTAAATGGCAATAAATCTTTTTTGAAATTTAACAAAAGATGAAAATCTTTTCATCCTTAGTTAAATTACTATCTTTGAACATTAAAGGTCCTACTCGTTGGTAGTAATATTTTGAAGGCATATTTGGTAAATCAAAAATCATAACCGCCAACTGTACGAGCATGTGCTGTATTTTTTTCAAGAAAAACAAAAATCATAGTCTTTTTTAAGAACAAGTTAGAGGTTACACTCAAGCTTACGCCCCAATCACAAATGTCCACCCTAACAGATTCGAATCGGTGACCTCTAGAAAGCAAACTCAGATACTAACCGACTTGCCGACTTGCCAACTTCATCGGGAATCATAACATAGTCTTGAACCCTTGAGCTAGGCCTCAATGCACATACACAGCATAACAGCTCGATTAGAAGCATAACAATGAAATCAAAAATAGATGATATCTTAATTAAACAGTTATTATAATTAGCATTCTCTAAACTCCAACAGCTCCTGACCTCAAAGGTTCCAGCTCTGCGCACAGCCTGTACCAAAACACAAATGACCAAACTGCCCTCGCCGGCAGGGCCAAAGCTGTACTTTCCAGCCGACCCGAGATGGGGATCTCCAGTTGCGGCGCGCACTCGCTGGGCCATCGACACGTGTACTGTTTACTGCCCCCGGCCCAGTGGCACTTCCGTTTTTATTATAAAATCCAGGGGCTCTTTCATCCCCTGCTGTCCATATAATCCCGCGCTGCTCTGCTTTGTTTCGTCCCATCTCTCTCCTCTTCATTCTTCAGAGCTCTGTTTTTTATTTATTTATTTTTTTCTCTGTTCACCAAAAAAAAAATCATGTTGCGTTACGCTGCGCCGATGCTGCTACTGTGCGCCGCCGTCCACGTCGCCGTCGCCCTCACCGACGGTGAGCTCTCTCTCTCTCTCTCTCTCTCTCTCTCTCTCTCCCCGGTAGAGCTGTAAATATCTGTAACTATGGTGGGCTTTTATAAATGCATGGTGTCGTGGGCATCGTGCGGTGGTATTCACAGTGAAGTGAAAACAGAAATTACAATGACATGTAAAAGATAATTTTAATTTTACAAAAAAAAACTTTGAAGGGCAGAATTCAAATTCAAATTCTGTTTTCGTACTCAAAAAACTTTTTGGTCACGGGCTCGTCTGGCTGAACTTTTTCAGCATCCGAGAGCTGATTGATAGGGCCACATCCTTTGACTCTGACACGACTCACGTGCGTATCAGATGCTCACGTGGGTGGGGTCTCGTTCTGGATTGCCGAAAGTGCCCTCTCAAATAAGTTTCTTTTTCCTTTATTTTCTTTTTTCTTATTAACACGAAAAGATTATTAGTTTAATTTTTCTTGCAATTAAGGAAATTATCTTTAATATCAAAGCTTTTATCTTCAACATTTTCCTGCATGGCATCATTCATCTCTGTGCCCTGACAGATGCACATGATATCAGGGCCTGCAACTATTGGATGCATGTCTCATGATCCCTTAATTAGCTTGGGCTCTTATGCACATGTAGCCAACTATATATAACATTATTTGATTGTTGCCAAGTTTATGGCTATATGTTATTAACATAACATATCCTGTCTGCATGCTACTTGATCCTGATTCTAGCATGACCCACATATGTATGTTACTAATGTTAGGGGGACCCATGGGGTGAGACTGTTCTTAGAAATGGTGCAATGTATAACTGAGTTGAGATCTTGATGTAGGAGTAACAGTTACATGCACAATATTAAGGTTTGTTAGTTATTATGTGGCTTTGTTCTTATTATTTGTGATTTATATTTGGTTATTTATCTTCTCTGTAATGAAACAAGTGGCTATACTTCACCTCTATCCTCTTAAAAAAAGAGAAGATTTTGAGACTGAGAGGTACTATCAATGGGAATTTTAGTTCTGAGGAGTCACAAACACATAGATAACTTCTAGATTCATTGATGAACATACCCTTTGTTAGAAAATTTTTACATGCATACATAAATTGTCTCTGTTACAATTTGTCAGGTTTATGGTTTTGTTTCTTAAAAGGTGCCTTTGTTCTCATTTTTTGTAATTTATATTTGATTCATTATCTTCTCTATAACGAAACAAGTGGGTATACTTCACTTGTATCCTCTTTAAAAGAAGGATTTTGAGACTAAGAGACATTCTCCATGGGAATTTTAGTTCTGAGGAGTCACAAACACATAGATACGTTCTAGATTCATTATGAACATACCCTTTGTTAGCAAAATTTTCAGGTAAATTGAGGAATATGGCCATCACTAACCTTACGCGTGATTTTATGTTTCAGAAGAAAACATAAAGGAGCCTCTTTTAGAGTTGTTTGATGTCTCAGTTTGGATCAAAACTAGAAGAGCTAATTCGAAATTATGACAAATATTGTTTCAGGATTGTTGCCTAATGGCAACTTCGAAAAAGGCCCTAGTCCCAGCCAGCTCAGGGGCACCGTGGTGTTATCTCACAACGCCATCCCTAATTGGGAGATCTCCGGCTTCGTTGAGTACATCAAGTCCGGGCAGAAGCAAGGGGACATGCTGCTTCCCGTCCCCGAGGGGGCCTACGCTATTCGATTGGGCAACGAGGCGTCCATCAGGCAAAGGATCAGCGTGATAAAAGGAATGTACTACTCAATCACCTTCAGCGCAGCACGAACCTGTGCTCAGGACGAGCGTCTCAATGTGTCGGTGACGCCAGAGTATGGCGTGCTCCCGATGCAGACCATGTACAGTAGCAATGGCTGGGATTCGTATGCGTGGGCATTCACAGCGAGGTTCAATGAGGTCGATTTTGTGATCCACAACCCTGGAGTCGAGGAGGATCCCGCTTGTGGTCCGTTGATCGACTCAGTTGCCATTAGGACTCTCTACCCTCCTAGGCTCACAAACAGTAAGCTTCCTCTCTCTCTTATTTGCTTTTCGAGTTCAAACATATATACTTGTTATGTGTTATTTGTAGTTATGGATCATATGCAGCTATGTATGTATGTTACTGAACATAAGACTAGATTATGTGTGTGCACATACTTATTGCTTATTGACACTTTGTGACAATTATGTTGAATCATATACATTTGATTTGCATACATAATATGGAATTTTGCTTCCTCTTCATTGCTTGATATGTGTAGTTATGGATCACATGGAATTTTGCTTGTGTTTAGCTATTTATGTTATTGAGAATAAGACTAGATTATGTGTGTGCACATACTTATTGCTTATTGACACTTTGTGACAATTATGTTGAATCATATGCATTTGATTTGCATACATAATATGGAATTTTGCTTCCTCTTCTTTGCTTGATATGTGTAGTTATGGATCACATGGAATTTTGCTTGTGTTTAGCTATTTATGTTATTGAGAATAAGGCTAGATTCTGTGTGTGCATATGCTTCTAAAATTCACACTCCCACATGAAACTTACTGGTTATTGACTCTTGTGACAATTATACTGTATCATATGCATTTGATTTGAATATAACAATAGATTGAGAAATAACTGCAAGTTTTGTAAATTATGAAAATGATCTAGAACTGATAATTCCCTCCAAAATTTACCAGCCAACCTGTTGAAGAATGGAAACTTCGAAGAAGGCCCCTACATCATCCCCAACACAACATGGGGAGTGATGATCCCTCCCAACATCGAAGACACCCACTCACCGCTCCCCGGCTGGATTGTCGAATCCCTCAAAGCCGTCAAGTACAATGACTTCCCTCACTTCTCAGTCCCCAGTGGCAAGCATGCGGTAGAGCTAGTCGCAGGCAAAGAGAGTGCGCTAGCGCAGGTGGTTCGCACGACCCCTGGCAAGGCCTACGCTTTGACATTCTCAGTTGGTGATGCAGCAAACTCCTGCGAGGGCTCTATGCTGGTTGAGGCCTATGCAGCAAAAGGAAATGTGAGGGTCCCCTACGAGTCTACAGGCCACGGGGGGTTCAAGCGCGGGGTTTTGAGGTTTACGGCCGTCTCAGAGCGCACGAGGGTCGTGTTCCTCAGCAGCTTCTACCATAGCAAGACTGACGGGTCGCTTTGTGGGCCGGTGATCGATGATGTGACGCTGGTCAGCGTCCGCAGACCGTTGCTCCTGTAAGGAGGAAGGAAGAGAGTTTGCAGAGAGAGCCTGAGCTTTAAAACATAAGCTAAAGGGCAATAAGAACTTAGATCTTACCCTAGTATGGTATATGTAGATAATTTAACATATATCTATGTATTGGTTTGGCTTGTAATGAAATTCAAGGATATGCAGTGTTGTGAGTATAGAGATCTTGATGTTGAGCATCATCTTGTGTATGTATGCAATGAAGTAAAGAAGAGCTGAATGTTGAATGCAGCCAGCTCCTTGCTGGGGCTTTACTTTTATGTCATGTTAATGCCAAATTAAGGAGATACTTCATACTTTGATATAGTTATTATTGTTCTTATGTTGGTTATTGGAAATATGTTTCCATCTTTGAGAAAAGATGTGTGTGAATGTGTGAATGTGTGATTCTAATCATTATTTAGCAAATATATTTTATGCATGATCTCTCCTGGATTGTCAATTTGGGCTCTGATATTAATTTCACACTGAAGGTAAAAACATTGTATTTAGATCAAAAGTTATTAGATGTCATTATGTTCGATGTCACTTGGCCACAATTATATGCGAATGTTGATCTTATTCTTTATTTTTTCATAATATGTAATTCATAACAATTAGGATGAGGAATGTTTGGTATATAAACCACTTCTTCTTCCCATATCTCATCACATATGAGACTAAATAAATAGAATAGAATGAACACTATAAGTAAAATCAAGTTTTTTCTTGATTGTGTTCACTTAACACCAACAGTCCCCCCCCCCCCCCCCCCCTCCCCCACAACAAAAGCATGAATTCCAAGAAAGACAAAAATTAATGACTAACATAGAACATAAAAGGTAAAATGTAAATAAATATTGGGCAACCTCACACTATGGATTCAGGATAGGTACCTTGCAGCTTTGAACTTATCCTTAATGAATTCATTTCAATCTGAGAGACATAATGGACTACGCCTTAAATTAGGCCTCTTTATCAGATATTGACAAAAGGCATACAGTAAGTTATTATCTATTGAGATAGTGGGTTAAATGTTAATTGTCATGCTCACAATAATCGATTCATGAGAGTTTCTAGGGTTCACACATGCTCCCCCAAATGCGGCCGTCATGATTTCTCTCATGTAGGTAAGTCCTCTAAGGACAGTACAGCTGGATATTATACCCTCAACAATTCATATGTTAGACTTATTAAGAGTTTAACTCAACCTAATAAGTTCTATCATAAGAGCATCGTCATCTAGCTACACAGGATACAAATAGGATATAAAAATATCCGGGTTGACGCTCCACGCGAGTATCACCAGTTTAGCTTGTTTCCAACATATTGGACATTTTTCATTAGAATAGCTCGCCAATCAAGAATATTGGGTTCCTACTGTCAGTGATCTCATTTACGGGTATAAACTCATCTTCCTCAATATATCTAGGACCACACTCGCAGAAAGATATTTTATCAAAAT
Source organism: Agave tequilana (assembly GCA_038442645.1). Classification (NCBI taxonomy): domain Eukaryota; kingdom Viridiplantae; phylum Streptophyta; class Magnoliopsida; order Asparagales; family Asparagaceae; genus Agave; species Agave tequilana. Next base: position 132,034 of record JAVJIF010005663.1, read on the forward strand.
GAACTTTATAAAGTCCAAAGTCACATTATAGCTTAACGGCATTTGATTTCAATGCAAGAACAGTATGTCATTTTACATGGAGGCCCCCATCTGAAAGCAATTCAATAAGCATGAAAATATAATTTTATTTTAATATGTCAACAAATGATACTTAATTTCATGCATATTGTTGATCAAACTGGTCAATACTAAAATATTAAAATTTCTAGTATGCTATGAGATAAACATGTTGATAGGTAGTAAAAAGTGCATATTTATCACCACATTTACTATCATATTTCCCTATTTATTCTTTTAATTATGCACTATTACTAATATTTTATTATTTAATGTGTGTAGGCCTTGAGTAATTAAAAAATAAAGAAATAAATCCTAAATGAAGCCCAAAAGCCCAAAAAGCCCATATGCAAAAATTGTAGTAATTTAGAAGTTTCTACATTATCTAACCTAATCTAAACTTGGATTTTAAATTCTTTATTTAAAATCTAAGAGAGGAAAAGGAAGCATAAGATAGAACTCCTAATTGCTAAAAGAGGAGGAAAATGATAAGATGAGATGAAGTTCTACTCAACCAGGTTGCTTGCACCACAAGATGAAGATAAAGGAGAGAAAAATTTGGATTCAGACTGTACACGTTTTAGTGTTTAGATCATAACTTTTGCTACAGATATTGAAATTCAATAATTCAAGATGCTCCAGAAAGAAGATTTGAAGGTCTACAACTCTTATGTTCATCAAACTTTCGAATTCAGTCAGCAGATAAGCCATTTTCGGTGATCGACATGATAACAAGTTGTAGGACAGATTTGAACTTCTATGGATAAGTCAAAACAAGTTTGGAGATAAAAGAAGAATTTAAATTCAGAGATATTTTGCTCCTCTTATCTTCATACGCTTCTTATCCTCTGGTTTTCTCCTATAAATACCCCTGCAGATCTCAGAAGCTCAAGTACAGAAACGAGCTTAGGGTTTTTCTTTAGATTCTCTCTAATTTGTAGATTGTAACTTAGGTTTGTTTTAGTTTTCTTTTATGTAATTTTTTTTTTTTATTTAACTGAGAGGAGAGACGAGTTTCATGGAGGAAGGAGATCAAGCTTGTACTGAGGTGACATCTGTGTAAGTCTTTTCTTCCATTGTTATAAGAATCAAATCGAAGTTCTGTTTCTTTTTTATTCTTGTTTTGTTTCCCTCTTTTGTGTTGGTTGATCCAAATAAAACCAATAGCCTCGAAGTTTCCTTCTCCTTGCAAGTGCCGTTGATGGTTTATGAAGATGAACATCCATTTTCATGGTAGTATAGCTCGCCCTTTTATTTCGTAGTGTAAATCGGGAATGGAGAAGATCTTATATTCCATGCTTCGCTCGCCTTCAAAGAAAGGTACATCGTTGATACGGTTCAAAGGTAAGCAGACGCCGAAGAGGTAAGTATGTTTTTTTTAGTTTTTAGTTTTCTTTCTTTTATTTCTAGTGTAAATCACCAAATTCCCAATCTTTTTCACACTTCTTCAATTTCATTGTAAATATCACTTCTATTTCTCCATCTTCTTAATTTACCACTTTCTTTCTGACTTGACTTTAAATTAATTGTAGTAATAAAAGAGAACTTACTAAACAAGCTTCCATCGCTAGTCCATCCCTGTAGATCACGACCCGCATAGTCACTTGGTATAGCGGTAGAATTGAGTACCTTGCACATCCTTTTCTTAAATCTGAAATACTATATTTTGTGTGCAGGTAAAAGCTCAATCAAAATTTTGGCGCCATTGCCGGGGAGGAACGGTAAGTTTCTTTCTAAAAAAAAAAACTAATTATTGATTTATTTATTCTTTTTGTTTGCAGGATTAGAGAACAGGAAACCTAACAGCAGCAAAGAACATAGAGCAACTCTGTGCCTCTGCCCTCGAAGGCAGAGCAGCAGAGCCTACTACAGAGCCGCCTTTGCGAGACAATTGTCGCGTTTCCGCAGCCTGTGTAGTTCACTACTCACTCTGTTTTCTGCAGGTTGCTGCAAATTGAAAGATTTGTTTACTGCTCTGTTAACTTTTCTCTGTGATCACCCTCCACACTGCTAATTAATTAACAGTAACCTATTTGTTGAAAAATAAAAAAAATTAGACTCTTGCATATAAGCACGTGTCTATTTAATTTTTTTAATTTCTGTTGAAGAGTGCTGGAGACAAGATACGTTCGCATTGCATATAGACTAGGAAGCACCCTTGGCTGATTTACTGCTTTTGAGTGAATATTTGTCTATTGCTTTACACGTGCACTAAATTGACTTAAGGGCTTGTCCTATAAATAAGATAAGGTGGGAATTTCATCACCCTTCCTTGGCCCACAAACAATCTCCTCACTCACTAACCCAAGCCTAACTAAAAATGAGTAGACGTTGGCCCTAGGGACATCTCGGACTCAATTAGGAGATTATCCTAAGGGGGAACGGTGTTGGAATTTGACTCCTGCCAAATCAGTGTTTAGGAAGAGGATTGAGGGCCGAAAGCCCGAAGATTGGTCCTTATTTAATTAAGGAACGTCTTTGACGGAAAACCTTCCACCAATCTTGCCCTGACCTGGCTGATTAACTTGTGGTTAAAGTCTACATTATACCTCCCGTGGACAGTCTAACCAGTTAGGAGTCGTCTAGGTCATAGGTCTACCCTAACTTAGTTTAGAATTTTTTTGTTTTTCCTTTGTTTGCTTATTTGTTTGTTTTTTTTGTCTGTATTGTGTGATATGGCTTATAACAATAATTTTTTCAATTTTAATCCATATTACACACCAACCTCTTTTTCGGATATTACCAACCGGCATATCATAACTTTGACCAACCTAGTGTGCCGGAGTGGTCTTATCCGAATGAATATAACCCATGCCCCCTATCTTATGACCATAATTTCCACAACAATTTCAACTCTTCACAGAGTCCATGGGGATTCACCTCCCCCGAGTCCAATTTTCAACCAACTTGTCCTCCTTATCCACCTTATCCAAAATATTTTCAAGATTCATACTCAGATCCACCAGTTCAAAATAGAAAACCATCTATCTTGAAAATGATGAGTATGCATGAGTCCAAGCAACAATCACCATCAATCTTGGACATGATGATGCGTGAGTCCAAGCACCAATCACAAGATCTGACCAACTCACAATTTCATCACAATTGTCACAACAACACTTCATCTTTTCAAGTCCAATCACAACAAAATGATGCACTAATCGACTATAAAAAGATGCTTGAAGCCATGACTCAGGCTAGAATCGATCGTGATCATGAAATAGATATGATGGTTCAAACTTTACATTCTCACCGTTCGGCCATTTCTGATAACCATTCTGTTAGAGCTGAAGAGTCACGTTGCTTTGGAAAACAAGATTCTATTTCAGTACAATCATTTAAACTTGCCCAAACTCTAATTTTTGAAAATGACATTGATAGTTTGGCAAGTTATTCATTTCCTGAAATAGAACTTGAGAATGATCCTGACCCTCAACTTGGTTATTCAATTCTACTTCCTGATCCAATAATGACTCCGGTGTCTTCACCTGATTTTAATTTTCTTGAGTCAACATTGGATCCTGTGCCAATTCATTATGAAATTGAATCGCCAATCTTTTATGATCATCATATTGAACTTGACCAATTTCATACTGTTGAAAGTTCCATTGACAAATTGGTCAGTTCTCATTTTTATGATATTGAACACAATGAGATATGTGACCTAGATTCTCAAATTTGTGATCCAGTTCAAATTTCTGAATCAATATTGACTCCTATTTTGCTACCCGATTTGAGTAATATTTTAGAGTCAGTTTTGATTCCCACACCTGTCATTCTTGAACTTGAATCACCAATTTTAAGCCACATTCCATTGTGGGAAAATGATTGTGGACTTGAGTTTCAACTTCTTGATTTGGACCCACTTCTTGAACCAAGCTCGACTCCTGAACCATTACTTGATTTAAGCTACTTTCCTGAGTCGGTATTCGTTCTCGTACTTCTTAAGTCCAAGTCAATCATTCCATCTTTTCACACTCCATTTTGGGACAAGGCGGTTGACACAATTGACTCTGAAAATAATTATGGAATTTGGAAATTAGATGGGGTGGAATTTTTTCATACATACATCATTTTAGTGGGTTATACAAGAGAGATTCTGGTGGGTTCCTCCGAATTCCACGAAAATTCGATTGGGCCGCATTTCGTGGACCAATTAGACCACCACCGGAACCACCACCTTAAGGTAATATTTTTCTTCCCTTTCTTCTTTTTCATGCATACATGCATTCATTCATACATTAAGGGGCCGTTTGTTTCGCGTAAAACTCCGTAATTCGTAAATGACTTACTACCCAGTTACAACTACGGCGTTTGTTTGGACCGTAATTCGTAAAAGACTTACTTAACTCAACTAACACTCACTTGCAACCCAGTTACCACTCACTTACAGCCCAGTTACAGTTAATTTTGTGGTCATACAAATTTGTAATATTTTTTTATATTAATATTAAAATTTTTTAATATTTAACTTTTTTAATATTTATTTGCAGTATTAAATCTTTTAAAATCACCAAATAGTTAATTTTGTGGTCAACTTTTTCACTTACGACTTATACATTATGACAACCAAACACCGTAAAGTACAATACACTTTTCCACTTTATAATTTTATATTACCAACCAAACACCGTAAAATTTACATACATGTAACTTATTTACAATTGTAAAAGACTTTACCAATTACAACTACGAATTACGGCCAGTTACGACAACCAAACAGACCCTAAGGATAATGCATGAGATATTTGTGGGGGAGGATTTACTAACATACTAACATAGGTAGAAACTAACTAAAAAAAAAGACAATATTTTGACTTATCTTTTGAAAGAAATCTAAGTTAGTCTTAAGAATTAGGAAAATCATGATAAGGATTTCTAAAAACTTGGTCAAAATAAATAAATTGTTGAATTTTTAGGTATAGGAGGAAAAATTGAATAATTAATTAGTCTTAATTTTTACTGCATACCTAATACACTTACACATCTAGGTTTCTAAAACAAAGACTCTTGTGCCCTATAAAAAATAATACTAAAAAAAATATAAAATAAAAAATTCACTAATTAAGCTGAATACATGTGCCTCAAGAAGCATAAGTATTCACGCCTAAAGGTGATTGTATAAATAAAAACCTTAATTTTGTGGCCTAGTTCACTCGAATTTTTAAGTTTGTGGGGTGTTTTCTCACCCGGTGTCCTAAAACCGACTGGTTTGGGAGCCACCGACTTTAAGTTCGCTACATGGGTGGATTAGAAAGCCTAAGAAAACTAAGAAAAATTACTTGTACTAACACATCTAATAGTCAATTAGTTAGGTATGAGGGCCTCAAGAAGCCTTGATACTTACACGAAAGAAATTTAGATGAGTTATACATATTAAAAAAAAAGAGAAAATAATAATAAAGAGGCATGAGAGTCCAAGTGAAGGAATTCCTAGTAAAGATTCACAAGGATGCATATGACTTTTGGTAACGAAAAAGACTATACAAAAATTCAGTTTTGATCCTTACCTAAAAAGGATAACAATTTACTATATAAAGACTAAGTTTAAGAATGAATAAAAATGATAATCCTAAAAACTTATAGATTACTTAGTTTCTTCAAACATATTTCAAATATTTTCCTTTTTATGGATTTTGTGGGTGTAATCCGCTAAAAACCCTCACGAGACAACACTCGTCCTCTAGGGTAACTTAGGGGTTTAACGGCTTGTTGCACATGCTAAGTGCAACCGTGATTCCTACGAAAGTGAGATTAGTTTTTCTTTTCTTATTCTTTTTTATTTTTACTCGAGGACGAGCAAAAAGATAAGTGTGGGGGTGTGATACGTTGTAAAAAGTGCATATTTATCACCACATTTACTATCATATTTCCCTATTTATTATTTTAATTATGCACTATTACTAATATTTTATTATTTAATGTGTGTAAGCCTTGAGTAATTAAAAAATAAAGAAATAAAGCCTGAATGAAGCCCAAAAGCCCAAAAAGCCAATATGCAAAAATTGTAGTAATTTAGAAGTTTCTACATTATCTAACCTAATCTAAACTTGGATTTTAAATTCTTTATTTAAAATCTAAGAGAGGAAAAGGAAGGATAAGATAGAACTCCTAATTGCTAAAAGAGGAGGAAAAGGATAAGATGAGATGAAGTTCTACTCAACCAGGTTGCTTGCACCACAAGATGAAGATAAAGGAGAGAAAAATTCGGATTCAGACTGTACACGTTTTAGTGTTCAGATCATAACTTTTGCTACAGATATTGAAATTCAATAATTCAAGATGCTCCAGAAAGAAGATTTGAAGGTCTACAACTCTTATGTTCATCAAACATTCGAATTCAGTCAGCAGATAAGCCATTTTCGGTGATCGACATGATAACAAGTTGCAGGACAGATTTGAACTTCTATGGATAAGTCAAAACAAGCTTGGAGATAAAAGAAGAATTCAAATTCAGAGATATTTTGCTCCTCTTATCTTTATACGCTTCTTATCCTCTGGTTTTCTCCTATAAATATCCCTGCAGATCTCAGAAGCTCAAGTACAGAAACGAGCTTAGGGTTTTTCTTTAGATTCTCTCTAATTTGTAGATTGTAACTTAGGTTTGTTTTAGTTTTCTTTTATGCAATTTTTATTTTTTTTATCTAACTGAGATGAGAGACGAGTTTCATGGAGGAAGGAGATCAAGTTTGTACTGAGGTGACATCGGTGTAAGTCTTTTCTTCCATTGTTATAAGAATCAAATCGAAGTTCTGTTTCTTCTTTATTCTTGTTTTGTTTCCCTCTTTTGTGTTGGTTGATCCAAGTAAAACCAATAGCCTCGAAGTTTCCTTCTCCTTGCAAGTGCCGTTGATGGTTTATGAAGATGAACATCCATTTTCATGGTAGTATAGCTCGCCCTTTTATTTCATAGTGTAAATCAGGAATGGGGAAGATCTTATATTCCATGCTTCGCTCGCCTTCAAAGAAAGGTACATCGTTGATATGGTTCAAAGGTAAGCAGACGCCGAAGAGGTAAGTATGTTTTTTTTAGTTTTTAGTTTTCTTTCTTTTATTTCTAGTGTAAATCACCAAATTCCCAATCTTTTTCACACTTCTTCAATTTCATTGTAAATATCACTTCTATTTCTCCATCTTCTTAATCTACCACTTTCTTTCTGACTTGACTTTAAATTAATTGTAGCAATAAAAGAGAACTTACTAAACAAGCTTCCATCGCTAGTCCCTCCCTGTGGATCACGACCCGCATAGCCACTTGCTATAGCGGTAGAATTGAGTACCTTGCACATCCTTTTCTTAAATCTGAAATACTATATTTTGTGTGCAGGTAAAAGCTCAATCACATGTACTTGAGAGAAAATTATTTAGTATCTATTTTATTCACCTTATCAAAATAATAAGGATGTCAAAGATTAAAATTTTATATTTATAAAATGCTGCAAAATAGTTCCTTGCATGACAACAAAGCATTATAATTTGTCTTGTTATTTATTTTCTTAATAGTATCTGAATTTTCATTTTTTAACAAATCATCATTGCTTTAATTTAGTTATTAGGATATGGGATTTACTTTCCTCTGTACATTCAACTTGTTCGTGTTTTACTTTATAAATCTTTATTTTTGAAAAGATGTTATATTTAAAATCTTCAAAGAAAACTTAAAATATGACTATATTTATAATCATGTAATCAATCTCTCTTAAATCTCTAAAGATTTATACAATTGATGGATAGTCAAAATTAATATCCTTAGTTATGACGTAAAATCTTTGTAGAATGACTTAAAGATTTTCATTAGTACAAACTATATAAAATAGATATCACTCTAAAAATTTAATTTAAAATTTAGTCACTACAATTATGCACTCAGAGTTCCTAAAATGTTTAATATATACATATATAATAAATTTTAATTTATAATATATATAAGATAAAGGAAGCAAATAAAATTTGTAAGTGTGAACTACAAGATGAGTGCATAAGTTAATACTAACTTTCGCAACTTAAATAAGAATTTTCATAATTCTATTGTTGTTAAAATTATGAAAGTCCAGTTAATAAGATGCCCTTAATATAGTCGTTACAAAATAATAATGTACTCTTTATAATTTAATATAACTCTAGCCATTAATTTCTCATTAAAGAAAACTGGTAAAGCTCATTAAATAGGAGAAATTATGCTAATAACAGTTATATACTTAGAAAGAATTTTTGAGTAGCAAGGTTAGTATACTAGTAAAGAATGACTTTGATTAAGTAAAATAAGACTAATAGCTTTTAAGTTAACCAAAACAAGCAGTTATATTAAAATTTTAGCTTACATAAAAGAGATATGATTCAAAATGAAATTTTAAAACTAAATATTGATAGTGTTTAGAAATTAAATCATATAAATAGATGAATGACAAAGGAATAGAATTTCATTTGATTTAATTAATTAATTTTTTGTTTCCCAAATAAGATAAATAAAAAATTAATTCACATATTATCTCCACTTACATAAAATTGATAGATCATTTGATTTGCAATAGAAAAATTTCGCATATCGGCCATAGTCTGTACGTGGCTAAAATCGTATTCTGCACACAAGCATTCAAATCTGCATAATAATAATATCAATAATGTCACTCAGTGACAATAATCTGCTCATTGGCTAATCCCCATAATGACAATTTGATGATATCGCGTATTAAAATAGTGGCAATATAGTAACTGGGATCTGTGACAACCCGTATTATTTTATTTCATCATGATTCATTAAATTCTACTACATATATCTAGATCTATGCATAAAATTTTTGGACATGGTATAAGATAATTCATATCAAATTTTCTTTTATAATTTGTAGAGTACAATTTCATCTCAAGTAGAACAATTTATCAATTTTCTCATTAGCATGGATCCTTAGGATTTTGATTTTCCCTTTCAAGTTGGTTCTCAGCTATTAATTGTTTTATGTCAATTGTTAAGCTTATCAAACCTAAGATAAACCAATTCAACTGGCCAAGTCAATGAAAATTAAGTGAAAGCTTTTTATTTTTCAACGATCCTTAACTATATAACTACATTTCAGAACACATTCCTCGACACCAATTAAACTGGTATTTTAAAGGAATGACTAACCTTCCAATTTTCTTGTCTTATTGAGCTCGAGATCCTTAAGAGTCGATGTCTATTTCAGTTACATACAGTATATACTTATAAGGTGTATTTGTTACAGTTTAGATTTGCCATTATGAAATATACTAAGTTTTTTCACCTTAGGGAGTTAATTATTTGGACCCATTATCAGATTGTACTAGTGATTTATGGCTTTGTCACAGGGGCCCTAGACTTGTCAAGAATCTATTGGGTGACAACAAATTAAGAAATATGGCATCTACAAGATTATTTGAGTAATTAAAACCAATAGACTAGGTATATCATAAATATGTGGCAAATTCAGAAATTTTAAGCATATCATCATGTGGCAAATTTATACAGACTTGACTTTTGTGTTTATTTAAACAAACAATGACACACCAAAGTACTGCAGAATAAACATAATATATAGTTTTACAGAATTCATCAAACAATTATAAATTTTAGATTAAGAGAAGCTACCCACCATTTTGGCAATAGAGCTAACAAGTAGTAGATGGCTGAAATTCCAAATTAGATTAATCAATGCTGACTAAACATCAATTCTACTAAAGAGATTGTTAGATCAAAAGTTATAAATAAAATAAAATCAAGAATGTAAATTTGATTTAAAGTCAAAACATAAAAGAATTTGATGCTTCAGAGGTAGTTGGTATCTAGATCCATCATGCCCAGGTGGCAGATATCAAAGATAAATAAATTTTCAAATTTGCAAGTGCCTGATCTTATTCTAAGAGTTATTCACATTCGTTCTAATTTTCTAAAGTTATGTAGTGCACTACCTTGCATATGTCGAACTCTAAAAATAAATTCTTGTATCCCAGTTCTTCATTAAAAGCACACAAAAAAATTATGCAGTGGAAAATAACCTATTTTGTCTGTTGGGTTCAGCTGAAAATTTGCTATGTGAAAATACTCTAGTAAGGCACATCCCGAATACATAAAATATGAATAATAAGTCACCTCAAAGAAACCATTATAAACTATGAAGTATGAAAACATGCCAGCAAAGAAATTTACATAAATTTTCCTAATTCTTAATCAAGAGCACTCAAAAGCAAGCATAAAAGAGGCATTGATAATAAATCCATCACCATGGTGATCTCAAATGCTGAATCATTTAGAGTCAAACAAATGTTGTGTTTCAACACAATTCCACAAGGTCTGCTAATAGTTCATGATGAAAGTACACCTAGAGGAGGGGTGAATGGGTGTAATGCTAATCTAATGTCAGTTAATTTGAAAATACAACAATTATAAAATGAATGATGCAAACAGTCAACTCAAATCAAGAAATGAAGCCAGACTTCCTATGAAGGGCTCTAAAACTTCCCCTCTATATTACTCTAGACAACGAGTTGAGGTGCTCAACTGATTGAGAGAGTGAAAACCGACAAGCATAGATAATGCTAGCAATGAATAACAAGTGCAAATGAAAGTAAAACACAAGTGTAAGTAATAACAAGTAAAGTAGAGAAAGAGAGAAAGCAATTGCAAATACAAAAGATTTATTTCGAGGTTCAAACACAAAGCTTTACGTCCTTGTCTTCACCGCGTAAAGGATTTTCACTATCCACTAAGGATCTTTTCACAAAGGAACTACAATGGTCTACACAAGATCGGAGTACACAACTACAACACTCAAATCTCAACACAAGAGGTAGCACAAAGCCAATGGGGTTTATAAGCTCTTGATGATCACAAATATCGCAAACACTCTCTTTTATAACATCCTATAGTATATGATGAGAAGTGAAGCCCAAGAAGTTTGTGACAAAGAGAAAATTCTGTTAAAATGAATGAATTTAAGAGTTGAAAACTTGCAGAAATTAGTTTTGGAATGAGAGCACTTGAAGTAAGAAAACTAGAAAACTTTCTTTTTTGAATAAACTTGATTTTTCAAAATATTTTACAAAATCAAATGATTTCTCTATCTCTAATCCCTTCCACATGAAGTGTACATATAGGCAAGTGATAATATCATTAGAGGGGTCATCAGGGTATTAGGAGGACGACTAAACCCAAAAAGAGAAAATATACCTATTGAAGAATAAGTTAAAAATCTCAAATTTTAAAACTAGTCGTTATTGTAGCTCTGACAGAACATCAGTCGACCGGCCGGTCGACTTTTGAACTATCTGTTGGACTTTAGTCGACCGACCGGTCAACTGATCTCAACCGAGACCAAGGGTCAACAAAACTCTGTCAGTCAGTGGACCGCCCGGTCAACCGTTAGGTAGCCGGTCGACTGGTCGGTAGTCCAAAAAACGTGCACAACATGCACACAACTGGCCTCAAAGTCCAGTCAACAGACCGATCGACTGACTTGGCATAAAACCTATTTTTAGATATATTTTGAAATTAAGTTTATTTTAAATATTTTGTATTGGTTTGAAAAGTGATTTGGCAATACATAGGTTATGGGATACATGATGAAACATGATATGTAAACTTGAAAAAATATGAGACATGTATCAAACACCAACTTTGTAAAATATCAAAACGGAAAAACTAGAAGTGACAACTTATATTTTGAAAACTTGTATTTTTGTGTGTGACTTCTTGAGTGTCAATTCTATATTCTTTACTTTAAATATTCTATTTTCTTACATAAGTTCTATATGTCTTCAAGCAATCTTTAAGAGATCTTCTCTAAATATAAATCTTGATCGTCCAAACTTGAATCCTTTCATTGAGTGATCTTGAGACTAGAGTATCTCTCTTTTAAGGAAGAACACACCAAAATATCGTTTGAACCTGAACTACTTAAAATACTTAAACTTGATTAGTACCGAATAACTTTATGTATTTTGTAATCATCAAAACAAAATCGGAGAGTGTACCCTTGCGCTAATAATCTCTCCCTTTTTGAAGATGACAAAATACATGAGTTATTTAGGATAAACAAATGTAGAAATCTTGAAAAACTCTCCCTAAAATAATGCTTATCTATCAAGTTTCATCATACATGACTAATGAAATAGCAATGTCAAGCAAGTCATATGCATATACGTATAGATATGAAATATGGAATACTATGCATAAACGAACCATCCATCCATGCCTCCAACCACCAAATAATAAGTATGCAAAAAAAAAAAAAAAAAAAAAACAAAGCATACAAACATGAAATAGTGATAATAGCTAAATCATAAATTGCTAAATATTCATAAATCTCGTAAATCTTTAAATTCAAAATAACTCATAAAATCTTCTCCCATTTTTTTATCATATATCAAAAAGGGATTAAAAACCAATTTATCAATTGAAAGTAATATATCAATTTGAAAAATAAAAGAAATAAACATAAATAACAATGAAAAAGAATAAACAATAATCATGAATCCATAATGCAAACATTCAATTCACCACAAATGAAAGAAAATATATTAAAATAAAGTGGTTTAGTAAAGATGTCCGCTAATTGAAAATCGGTAAAAACTTAATCAATCTCAATATCTCCTTTCTCATAATGATCTCTAAGAAAGTGATATCTAATCTCTATATGCTTGGTCTTATTATGTTGGTTTACATTCTTGGTCATATGAATGGTACTATTATTATCACAAAATATTTTAATATGGTCAAAATGAAAATCATAATCAAGAAGAGTATTTCATCTAAAGAATTTGTGCACAACAAACCCTGGCTGTACATACTCCGCCTCGACGTTGAGAGGGCTACGAAATTTTGTTTCTTGGAAGACCACGAAACGAGACAATTTTTTAGAAATTGACAAGTTGCACTAGCGCCTCCTATCCACTCTACAACCGGTATAGTCGGCATCTGAATAACTCGTCATTGAAAATTATCAGGTTTTCAGATACTACAAATCCATTCCAATAGTATCCTTAAGATATCTAATAATGTGTTTTACGGTAATCAAGTGAGACTCTTTAGGACAAAATTGAAATCTAGCATATAGACACACTAAACATAATATCCGGCCTACTAGCCGCCAAGTAAAGCAAACTATCAATCATGCTACAGTAGAGTATAATGTCAATATTTTTGCCTTGTTTATCCTTATCAAGCTTAGTGTTGATAGCCATAGGAGCTTGCTAATCTTCGCATTTTCAAGCCCAAAGCTATCTTATATACTTGGTTTGATTGATGAAGATCCCATCACTCCTTTGCTTGATTTGGAGTCTAAGGATATAGTTGAGCTCTCCCATCATACTCATTTTAAACTCTTTCCTCACGTATGATTCAAAATTCTTACAAAGCTTTTCATTAATAGATCCAAAAATGATATCATCAATATATATTTTTACTATTAAGATATCATTATCTACAAGCTTTGTAAACATGGTAGTTTCAACTTTGCCTTTAATGCAACTATTTAAAACAAGAAACTTATTCAATCTTTCATACCAAGCTCTTGGATCTTGTTTTAAACCTTATAAAGCATTTTCAAGTTTAAAAATAAAATTTAGATGGGTAGGATCAACAAACCCGGGGTTGTTCAACATACACCTCCTCTTCAATGAAACCATTCAAAAATGCATATATAACATCCATTTGAAAAAGTTTAAAATCTTTGAATGAAGCAAAGCAAGTGTCATCCGTATGGCTTCAAGCGTGCTATGAGTGCAAAGGTTTCTTTAAATTCGATTCCTTCGATTTGAGTGTAAACTTGGGCCACTAACCTAGCTTTATTTCTAATAATATTTTCTGACTCATCCAACTTATTTCGAAAGATCCATTTAGTACAATAGCTGGTCTATCATAGGGCCTAGAAACAAGATACCAAACTTAATTGCGCTCAAATTGATTAAGCTCTTCTTGCATGGTAAGCAACCAATATGAATCACCTTCAGCTTCGAGGATGTTCTTGGGCTCAATATGAAAGATGAATGCAAAATGTCCACATAAACCATGAAGTTTGGAGTGAGTAGTTACCTCTTTAGATACATCACCTATGATATGATCCTTGGGATGGTTTGTAGTATATCTCCAATCTTTTGAAAGTGATTGAGTTGGCTCTAATTCAATGTTATGATCTTTACCATTAGTGTCATTCTTTTTCTTATCATCCCCCATTTAAGACGGTAAGTCTTTTTTGAAAATCTTTTTAAAGTTTTTACCTAAAGAATCAATCTCTACAAGATTCTTCACAAGAGAGTTAGATTCCTCAAATTTCACATGTACAGACTCTTCAATAGTCAAAGTTGATTTATTGAAGACCCTATAAGCTTTACTAGTGTCAGAATAACCAACAAAGATAGCTTCAAAGATTTTAGGTCAAATCTACCAAAGTTACCTTTGGTGTTCAAAACAAAATATTTGCAACCAAAAATTTTGAAATAAGAAACATTTTATTTTCTCAAATAGTAAATCTCAAAGGGGGTTTTATTTGAATTTCTGTAAAAATAAATTTGATTCCTAATGTAACATATGTTGGCCCAAGATTTCAATCACCTAGTTTTATGGTTTTGATGATAACAAAACATAAGTGGTTATTTGTAATAATCAAGTTCAAGTGGTTAAGTTTATTTCAGGATTCTAAGAATTTAAGGAGTTTTATTCCTCTAAAAGGTGTTGGAGACTCAAGAAGATTCAAATATGGGATCAAAGCTCAAAGCACTCAAATGTTGCTTATGGAGAAGCCCGGTTGAAGATCTTGTTATCACCTGTAGTCAGCTAGAGCCTTTTAAGATATTAGTCTGTTAAAGTATAGAATATGCTAGTAATGCTCAATAAGTTACACACACAAAATATAAGTTTTGAAAGTATTGATATTTTTGCATGTTCGGTATTAATACATATCTCATAAGTTTTTCAAAATTTTATAACAAGTTCAGAACATGTATTTCATCACCTATACATTGCTCCATCAATCTCAAATCAATACAAAATATTTTAAAAATTGTTTGAATTTCAAAAACCCTTCATAAAACTGTTTCAGGCCAAAAGGTCGACCGCCTGATCGACCGATGCCCATTGTAGGCCAGAACGGTCGACCGGGCCTTTGCCAGGGGTGTCCATGTTGTGCACATTGTCGGTCGATGGACCGGTCAACCGACTGATCGACCGCCACCCTTGCGGTCGATCGACTGGTCGACCGACTGAGAGACCCTAACTCTCAGTTGGGGTCAACCTGGTCAACCGACAGTTTAAAATCCTCTTTATTATAAAACAAGCGGTCGACCACCCGGAAGACCGAAACAATAGCTATATTCTGGATGACCTGTCGGTCGACTGGCCGGTCGATCGACAAGCTACAAGATGGCCATAACGGCTAGTTTTTGAATCTATTTTATTTTTAGTGGATTCCAGTGGGTATTTTTTGTTTCCAAGTGTCTAAACTCACCCCAAATGACTTGGTATGATTTATAAATGATATTTATTCATTGCCTATATATATAGGTCATGGATTTTGGTTTTATACAAGAAAAATACTCAAGTTTTCAAATTTGTTTCTAAAGAGAATAATTTTATCTAGCCTCAATTTCCAAGTTCTTTCTTTACAAAGCTTATTTCAGTTTGTTTTAAAACTCCTCTATTCTTTTTAACTGAATTTTTTCTCTCTCTTAGCTTCTTAAGCATCACTTCATAATCCACTCTATAGGAAGTTGTAAGAGAGTGTTTGTGATCGTGTTAGATCACCAAGTGCTTTGTTATCTTAATTGGCTTTGAGCTACCTCTTGTGTAGAGGGTTGAGTTGGTGGAGTTGTGTACTCTGATCTTGTGTAGACCAAGTTACACTTCTTTTGTGTAAGGTACCTTTGTGGAAGTGTTGATTGAGTTTTCCTGCACACAAAATATGAATATTAGATCTGAGAATTAAAGGTGTGCGAGGTACTCAATTCTAATCCGCGGTAGCAGGCTATGCGGGTTGTGATCCTCAAGGAGGGACTGCGATGGAAGCGTTAAGCAAGTTATCTCTAAAAATTATCTTTTTATTATTAAGTAGTGATATTTACAATGGGTGGTAGAAAAGAATATGGAGAAGTTGTGATTTAATCTACAAAAAGAAAAGAAAAGAAAAGAATACTTACTTGAGTTTGGTTGAAGAAAAACGTGAAAACCTTACATGTTCTACCTTGCTTAGGAGGCGTTCAACGCATAGATCATAAACTCGAGCCCGGTCCTTGTGCATATTATATCGTCAAGCATATCAAGAACGAAGTGATGCGAAGCTTTGGAAGTGGAGAACGTTTTCATGAACTATCGTTGGCTCTCACATAGCTTAGTTATACTTGCTTTTGGAATCCACTTGCATGTTCATCAACAACCACAAGAGATCACAGAGAAAAGAAAGAAAACAAAAAGAAAAATAAAACATCAGAACAATGAACAAAAGAAAAATAATTACCTTTATTGCTAAATACAAATGCAGAGAAGAGGAAGGGTACATCGGTGTCACGCTCAATATAAGCCTCTCTCTCTCTCTCTTGAAAATAAAAAGAAAAGAAAATCTAACCTAAAAACTAAAAACCCTAGCTTTTGGCCCTTGGCTCGCCTCTGGACGCTCTATACGTTGCACTGCAGGGGGTATTTATAGGTGCAGAAGGCCGAAGAGTCCCGGATGAAGTAGCCCACGAAATCTGGTATCCAGATGAGATCAAAGTGCCGCGGAATCTTGGGTTTTGCCGCGGATTTGCGGCATTTTTGTGGAATCTGGCCACGCGCTTTGGCGCGTGGCCTCACCTGGTCCGTCCATCTGGGCGCTTGCTTCTGGAATATGCATCCTGGCCTTTTAATCTGGATTTTTGAGATAACTTAGTAATCAAGTTACCCTTAATCCAGATTTCTTCAAATCTTCTTTCCACAAATTTCCTTCTTATCTTGGACTTTTATCCTCATCCTGCAAGTGTTTAGGGTTGGATAGAAGTCTATCCTTCCCTTATCTCTGATATTTGCAACTTTTAGCCCTTGTATTTGCATTTTGACAATCTGCTATTTGCACTTTGACTCTTGGGCTTCAAATATGGGCTTGGATCTGGGCTTTTGGGCTCTTTAAGCTTTATTTCTTATTAAAATAATAATTCGAGGCCTGCACACATTAAATAACGAAATATTAATAAATGTGCATTATAATATGAATAAATGTGCAAATGTGATGGTATATATGATGACAATTATGCATTTTTCACTACCTATCACACCCCCACACTTATCTTTTTGCTCGTCCTCGAGTAAAAATCAAAAAGAAAGAGAAAAATCTAACCTAGCTAACTCACTTTCGTAGGAATCACGGTTGCACTTAGCATGTGCAACAAGCCGTTAAACCCTTAGGTTACCCTAGAGGACGAGTGTTGTCTCGTGAGGGTTTTCAGCGGATTACACCCACAAAATCCATAAAAAGGAAAATATTTGAATTATTATTGAAGAGACTAAGTAGTCTATAAGTTTTAGGATCCTCATTTTTATTCATTCTTTAAACTTAGTCTTAATAAAGTTAATTGTTTTCCATTCTAGGTAAGAATTAAATTGAATTTCTAATATAGTCTTTTTCGTTACCAAAAATCATATGCATCCTTATGTTTTTACTAGGAAATTCCTTAACTTGGACTCTCATGCCTCTTTATATATATATATTTTTTCTTTTTTTTAATTTTTTTAATATGTATAACGCATCTAATTTTCTTTCGTGTAAGCATCAAGGCTTCTTGAGGCCCTCATACCTAACTAATTGATTATTAGATGTGTTAATACATATATTATATTTCTTAGTCTTCTTAGGCTTTCTAATCCACCCATGTAACGAACTTAAAGTCGATGACTCCCAAACCTGTTGGCTTTAGGGCACCAGGTGAGAAAACATCCCGCGGACTCAAATTCGAGTGAACTAAGCCCCAAACTAAGGACTTTATTTTATTTACTCACCTTTAGGCATGAATACTTATGCTTCTTGAGGCACATGTATCAGCTTAATTGGTGATTTTTTTTCTCTTTTTTTTCTTTCTTTTTTTTTTATGAGGCACAAGGTCTTTATCTTAGAATCCTAGATATGCATTTGGTATGCACATTTCATTAAGGTAAAAATCAAGACTAATTATTTATTCAATTTCTCTCCTATACCTAAAAATTTAAACAATTTATTTATTTTGACCAAGTTTTTAGAAATCCTAATCATGATTTTCCTAATCCTTAAAACTAACTTAGATTTCTTTCAAAAAATAAGTCAAAATATTTCCTTTTTATAACATTTTTTTTTAATTTTTTTTTAAATTTTTTTTTTTTTTTTTTTTTAGCAAATTTTGTTAGTGTCTACTTATGTTAGTATGTTAGTAAAGCCCACCCCCACACTTATCTCATGCATTGTCCTCAATGTATGAATGAATGCATATATGCATGAAACAGAACAAGGGAAGGCGAAAGTTACCTTAGGGTGGTGGTTCCGGAGGTGGTCTAATTGGTCCACGAAATGCGGCCCAATCAAGATAACAAATAATTTGGTGGAACCCACCAGAAATTTTCCTTATATAACCCACTAAAATATATATATAATCATTTTTTAGTATTTCCACCCCATCAAATTTCCAAATTTCATAATAAATTTCAGAGTTAATTGTCTCAACCTCCTTGTCCCAAAATGGAGTATGAAAAGATGGAATTATTGACTTGGACAATATAGGTGCGGGAACGAATACCGACTCAGGGAAAATGCTCAAATCAAGTATCAGGAGTCGGGCTAGGTTCAAGAATTGGGTCCAAGTCAAGAAATTGAAACGCAAGTCTACAATCTTCTTCCCACAATGGAATGTGACCTAAAATGGGTGATATCTCTTTACTTCCAATATTAAGGAATTCTAGCTTATCGCCATATAATTCTTCAAACTAAGGTCAACATCTTCCGTCAGAATTGTACAATCAGTTTCAGAAGTAAAGAGATTGTGAGAATCTAGGTCAAGTTTAATATGATCATCTAAAATGGGTGATTCAAGTGTATAATGAATTGGAATAGGATCCAATGTTGACTCGGGAGAAGTGAAATCAGGTGGAGACACTGGAGTCATTATTGGATCAGGAAATAAAATTGAATCATCAAGTGGGAGATCATGATCATATTCATGCTCAAGTTCTATTTCAGGAAAGGAAAAACTTGCCAAATTATCAAGAATTGGAGTTTCGGCAAGTTCAGATGATGGCACTGAAATAGAATCTTGTTGTCCAAAGCAACTTGGTTCGTCGGCTCTAAGAGAGTGGTCAGCGATATCAGAATTTGCCGAACTGTAAGAACGCAAAGATTGAACCATCATATCTAAATCATGCTCGCGAGCTAATCTAGCCTGAGTCATGGCTTCAAGCCTCTTTTGGAATTGGATTTGGAAAGAGGAAGTGAGATCGTGATGAAGTTGTGAGTCGGTGGACTCACGCATCATCATGTCTAAGATTGATGGTGGTTGTTGCTTGGACTCGTGCATACTCATCATTTCCCCGATAGATGGTTTTCTATTCTGAATGGGTGGATCTGAGTATGAATCTTGGGAAGAATGTGGACTAGATGGATATGGAGGACAATTTGGTTGAGAATTAGACTCGGGGGACTCGAAACCCCATGAACTCTGTGACGAGTTGAAATTATTATGAAAATTATAGTCATAAGATGGGGGGTGTGGGTTATATTCATTCGGATAAGACCATTTCGGCACACTAGATTGGTCAAAGTTAGGGTATGCCGGGTTGGTAATATCCGAATAATAGGTAGGGGTGTAATATGGATTAAAATTGGAATTATTATTATATGCCATATCACACCAACACAAACACAACAAACAAAAAGAAAAATTCTAACCTAAGTTAGGGTAGACCTATGACCTAGACGACTCCTAACTGGTTAGACCGTCCACAGGAGGTTGGGTGCAGACTTTGACCACAAGTTAATCAGCCAGGTCAGGGCAAGAGTGGTGGGAGGTTTTCCGTCAAAGACGTTCCTTAATTAAATAAGGACCAATCTTCGAGCTTTCGGCCCTCAATCCCTTTCCTAGACACTGATTTGACAAGAGTCAACTTCCAGCACTGTTCCCCCTTAGGATAATCTCCTATTGAGTCCGAGATGTCCCTAGGGCCAACGTCTACTCTTTTTTAGTTAGGCTTGGGTTAGTGAGTGCTTGGGATATAATTTTTGGGCTAAGGAAGGGTGATGAAATTCCCACCTTATCTTGTTAATGGGTTATGCCCTTAAGATGAATTAGTGCAAGTGTACAAGATAAATAGATAAGATTCACTCAAAGCAGAAAATCAACCAAGAGATGAGTCCTATTCTACATGCAATGCGTACGTACCTTGCTCCAGCACTCTTCAACAGTAAAAATAAAGTAATTGAAAAGACACGTGCCTAATATGCAAACGTCTAATCAATTTTTATTTTTTAACAACAAATAATTTACTGTTGAATTAATTAGCAGTATACAGGTATATCACAGAATAAATCAGAACAGAGCAGAAAGCAGTATTTTTAATTTTAAGCAACCTGCAAAAAACTGCAGTCAGTAATTCACTACTGAGGCCGCGTTTCCGCGGCTATGGCCGTGGATCCGCGGCACTACAGTAGACTCTGGTGCTCTGCCTTCGAGGGCAGAGGCACAGAGTAGCTGTATGTCCACTGCTGCTGCTGTTTTTCTGATTCCTGTTCTCCAAACCTGCAAACAGAAAAGAATAAAGAATTAGTTAAAAATTAAATTTTTGTTTTAGAGCTAAACTTACCGTCCCTCCCCGGCAACGGCGCCAATTTGTTGATTGAGTTTTCCTGCACACAAAATATGATATTAGATCTGAGAATTAAAAGTGTGCGAGGTGCTCAATTCTAATCCGCGGTAGCAGGGCTATGCGGGTCGTGATCCTCAAGGAGGGACTGCGATGGAAGCGTTAAGCAAGTTATCTCTAAAAATTATCTTTTTATTATTAAGTAGTGGTATTTACAATGGGTGGTAGAAAAGAATATGGAGAAGTTGTGATTTAATCTACAAAAAGAAAGAAAAGAAAAGAATACTTACTTGAGTTTGGTTGAAGAAAAATGTGAAAACCTTACATGTTCTACCTTGCTTAGGAGGCGTTAGCCCGGTCCTTGTGCACATTATATCGTCAAGCATATCAAGAACGAAGTGATGCGAAGCTTTGAAGTGGAGAACGTTTTCATGAACTATCGTTGGCTCTCACATAGCTTAGTTATACTTGCTTTTGGAATCCACTTGTATGTTCATCAACAACCACAAGAGATCACAGAGAAAAAGAAAGGAAAACAAAAAGAAAATAAAACATCAGAACAATGAACAAAAGAAAAATAATTACCTTTATTGCTGAATACAAATGCAGAGAAGAGGAAGGGTACATCGGTGTCACGCTCAATATAAGCCTCTCTCTCTCTCTTGAAAATAAAAAGAAAAGAAAATCTAACCTAAAAACTAAAAACCCTAGCTTTTGGCCCTTGGCTCGCCTCTGGACGCTCTGTACGTTGCACTGCAGGGGGTATTTATAGGTGCAGAAGGCCGAAGAGTCCCGGATGAAGTAGCCCACGAAATCTGGTATCCAGATGAGATCAAAGTGCCGCGGAATCTTGGGTTTTGCCGCGGATTTGCGGCATTTTTGTGGAATCTGGCCACGCGCTTTGGCGCGTGGCCTCACCTGGTCCGTCCATCTGGGCGCTTGCTTCTGGAATATGCATCCTGGCCTTTTAATCTGAATTTTTGAGATAACTTAGTAATCAAGTTACCCTTAATCCAGATTTCTTCAATCTTCTTTCCACGAATTTCCTTCTTATCTTGGGCTTTTATCCTCATCCTGTAAGTGTTTAGGGTTGGATAGAAGTCTATCCTTCCCTTATCTCTGATATTTGCAACTTTTAGCCCTTGTATTTGCATTTTGACAATCTGCTATTTGCACTTTGACTCTTGGGCTTCAAATATGGGCTTGGATCTGGGCTTTTGGGCTCTTTAAGCTTTATTTCTTATTAAAATAATAATTCGAGGCCTGCACACATTAAATAACGAAATATTAATAAATGTGCATTATAATATGAATAAATGTGCAAATGTGATGGTATATATGATGACAATTATGCATTTTTCACTACCTATCAGGAAGATCCCTTGAGGATAGTGAAATCGTTCATAGTGGTGAAGGCGAGGACGTAGAGTGGTGGCTCGAACCTTGAAACAAACTCCCTTGTGTTTGTGTTTGATTGTGTCTTGCTCTCTATTGCTTTTCATTTTTTATATTTGTGGAATTGTTTATCTTGCATTTTATAATTTCTTTCATTCCATCATTTTCATTACTGGTCTATACTTATCTCAATAAGGAGTTAATTGAGCACCTCAACTCATTAACTAGAGGAATCTAAGAGGAGAAGTTCTAGAGCCCTTCACTGGGAATTCGGCTTCAATTCTTGTTTTGAGTGACCATTTGCATAACTCATCATATAAGTTTTAAAATTTTATTTAATTAGCAAAACACCTATTCACCCACCCAGGTAGATTTCATTTGGTATCAGGGCCTTGGTCTCCATTTTTCGGCTTAACAACCTTAAAGAGGTCCTAATTGCTAATCACTTCTTTCAAGATTTCATTTTCATCCACTTTAGTAAAAATGGTCTAAGGTATTAAGACTCTTCCCAAGTTTGATGGCCTTAGCTCCCCTATATGGAAGGTTAAGATGATTGTACTTTGCAATCATAAGAAGGCGAGTTGCAAAAGCGGTGACTAAACCCTTTAGTGTACCCATTGGTGATGAGGACACTAGGTCTGACAATGCTACTAAGGAATTTGATGCAAATGCTAAGGCACACTATGCCTTGCTTCGAGCTTTGAACGATGACGATATTACTAGGGTCATCTATTGCAAATCTGCCTATGAGATTTAGACACACCTAATAGTTACACATGAAGGAACGTAACAAGTTAAGAGAGAAAAAATTGATTTCTTACGTTCCCAATATGAAAATTTCACCATGCATGAAAATGATACCATTGATGATATGGTAACAAAATTTACTAAAATAACTAAGGGTCTTGCTTCTTTAGGTGATGCCATTAACAACGATAAAAGATAAGGAAGGTCATTCGGGCACTTCCACCCTCATGGGAAGTCAAGGCTACTACATTGAAGGAGCTAAATGATAAAGAAGAGATAGAGCTCATCGGTCTTATAGGAAACCTTAAGACCTATGAAATAGAGAGGAAGGCAAAGGAAGAGATGGCACCTCAAAAGAAGAAAGTAATTACTTTCAAATCCTGTAGCACCCCGTTCCCGGGATACGTACCCTGATACGTATCCCAAATTTTTTTGACCTATTGTTCAATTTTCTTTCAGCATTTGCTTTTAGGTTGTGATTGCTTATATTATTGTGTATCGGATCTGGATCTTAAAACCTAGAGTAAGCCCTGACCCGGACCGGGAACCCGGTACCAGCCTGTAGCCCGATTTGACCATTCTGGTAATCCGATTTAATCGATTTTAGTTTCAGACACAGTTTCCTAATATTTTAGATTTTTTTATAATTTTTTAGAATTTTTCAAAAATTTTCTACAAAATCTCCAAAATCGGTGTTGGTCCGCATCGCTGACTGATTCCCAAATTTTTAGTTTTCAAACGGGATTGAATTTTAAAAACAACTTTCATGTTTCTTCTTATAATTTTATTTTCTATCTAAAAACATTTTTTTGAAATTTTCTAAATTTATCAAAATTTCACCGATTCTGGCGTCGGCTGGTATCGCCGGAAGATTCCAAGATTTTTAATTTAAAACTACATTAAATTTCTCAAATCTGATTACACCAAGTATCTTAAAATAATATTTTCTATTTTTGAGAATTTTTCAGAACGTTTCTGAAACAGTCGAATTTTCCCCCATTAAAATAATAATATTATTTACCGACAATTTCTTTTCTTGCTTTTTCCTTCTCTATTCCTCTACTTTGTACTTTCAGAAATTAGAATAAATAAATTATTTAATAATAAATTTTTTTATACTATTTTATTTTCTTTTTCTTATTTTTTTAATTTCCTTTCTTTTTCTTTTTCTTTCTTTTCTTTCTCCCCCCTTTGACTCCCCCCCATACCCTGCGTTTCCTGCTCTACAGCCGCAGAAGTAGCTACAGAGGCATGATGGGCTGCTGCTGCAGCCCATCTTCCCCCATCCATCCCTTTTCATCATCACAAATCCTCTCCCCTTCTCCATTAAAAACACTTCCACTTTCCTTCTTCTCATTCTTCCAATTCAATTTCAAACTCCAAACTACTTCAACTAAACAAACCAACACCAACTCCTCTCCATGGCCGCCGCCTCCACCATCACCACCACCACCACCACCGACCGTCCCTAGGCCAGCCACCCCCTCCCCCACACCCCCTCTCCACTCCACCAACTCCTTTTAATTCAACCACCACCCCTCCACCTCCAATTTCAACAAAACCTACCACCATCACTTCCCTTCCTCCTCTAAAAATTCACCACCACCTCCATCAAATTCCCACTTCCACCACCCCATTATCACCTCCTCCTCTTCTAACTCCCTAACACCACCAATCATAACCACCACCACCACCACCATGAACCACCATCACCACCTCCACCAACAACAACCCAACCACACAACTCCACCACCACCTCCCTCCCCTCCCCTAGGGCACGCGCGCCGCCCCCACCACCTCGGCGGCGCCACCGTCACCCCAGGGCCGCCGGCCACCACCTCCCTCCTCCTCCTTTCTTTCTTTCTTCTTTCTTTCCTTCTTTCTCTTCTTTCCTTATTTCTTTACCCCTTTATCCACAAACAAGCCCACTATTATTACATCCCTAAAATACCCTCCACCTCATTCTCAAATTACTATCCTATATTTACAACCATACCCCCATTTTTCATTCCTATTTCTTTCTATAAATACCCTATTTTCTCTCTCTTTCTCTCTCTCTCCTTCCTATAACTTTCTCTCTCCTCTCTCTCCCCTCTCTCATTCCCTCTCTAGTATTTGTAATATGTAATATATATATATATATATATATATATATATATATGTATATATATTTTAATATATCTTTATGGGCTAATAACATGATGGCGCGTGTTAGTGGACTCCCCAGACTTTTCTCGGTATTGTGTCCCAGATTTTAGGCGAGTGTTTATTTTATGCTTAATAACTACCACTCAAATATTTATAGCATGTTAATTAATATGGGAACATCTTGTTACCACCATAATGTTTAATACCTTACTTGCTACTGTAATTTTTAGAACATAATACCCCGCTACACAAGTTAATATATGTTGTTGTACTCGGTACTTACACCGGCACTCAGTATTTACACCGACACTTGGCATGTTACACTTGATATATGATTTATGACACCGGCACTCGGTATTTACACCGACACTTGGCATTACACTTGATATATGATTTATGACACCGGCACTCGATATTTACACTGGCACTCAGTATTTACACCGGCACTTGATATTTGAAACCTGTCCCACAACACTTGATATTTAGACGCTGGTACTCGATGTATGTCATACTTGACACCTGATCCTGACACCGGTATATGACATGCTTTCATGTGGTACAAGTACATTGACTTGACATTGTGACCCTTGACCGGACACTACCACTCTTGATACCATATTATATGACATATTCATGACTATCACTTTTACGGGGACTTGGCATGAATATTATATTATTACCAGATATTTGGTACTCCTGAACTCCTGTACTCCTGAACTCATGTATACTTGAACCCCTGAAATAGGGAGGCTCCTGATATTATACTCCTGTTGACGCCCGTAATAGGATAGCCATAGATATTGGACTTTTGTGAATACCCTGTGGACATTACTATTTAACGCCCTATTATATTTAAACAACTTACACCTGGACGGGGGAAATTGATGGGTATCGATATAGTTTCTGTGTTTATGGTGGCCATACATATGTTGTACAACTATTCCTATTGGATTCGACCTGGAGGCTACCAGGCATTTTTAAGGGGTGTACTGGCACCCCTACCCCCTTGCCTGCCTGTCGGGTGTGCTATAATCCCTTGGGTATATCTCTGTGGGGAACGGTGACACTCTATTCCTGTTCGAGCATATACTAAGACCTTCAGGCGTATAGTAAGTCCCGGTGCCTAGCGGTACGTTCCGGCTCAGTACCGGATATACCTGGACCGTTGTTCCGGGCATACACGGGACCCATTCTAAACATGGTTCGTCGTTCCCCATCAATTTCCAATAACCAACCTCGCTCGACTTGTATGCGAAAGTATTTGGCACTGGTCATATACCGAAACATACAAATTGAACGAGTCTTAATAATAACTTGATAATTGAATCATGCTACATGAATTTTAATGTCATTTTCATACTTGCTATTTATTGTAGTTACTCCATTCTTGCGAATTTGATTACATGATATTTGACCTGCTACACTTGCTTTTATTTCATGCCACATAAATTCTAATGTATTTTCATATTTCACTATTTATTGTGGTCATTCTATGCTTATTGATTTGGGTACATTATACTTGACATGATGCACTTGCTATTATTTGTACTTACCATTTGGGTTCTTCTTGCACTCGCTAGGTTGCCTACTAAAAATTCTGGATTTGCATGTCCAGATTTAGCAGCTTGGACTGAGGTGGACCATCAACTGAGGACCGGGCTTTCTTCAAGGAGCAGGCGGATCAGCCGTAGCTTCATCTCGTCTTCCCCGCTCGCGAGATTCCCTCTTCCAGCTCGTGACTCTTTATCTTTTGTACCCTGTACAGTCTACTTTTGTACTACTTGGTGATGTAATATTTATGTAATATTATGTTACAATCTATGATGCCTGAGTACTTGTACTATTTTGTGTTGGAATGTATAACCCCACGAATTTCCGTACTCTAATCCATGTATTATGCTGTATTGATGCTTAGCGTACATACGTGATGGTACCATCGCCCTGCATATGTACGTCGTAGTGGAGTCCCTGTACCCGCCGGATCAGGGCGCCACAAGTTGGTATCAGAGCCTAGGATCTCACACCTTCAATACAGCCCAGTCTACAAATTAATATTGGGTTAATTTGCACTGAGTCACACGGGTCTTTGCTATGCATTCCAATTACAAGTACAAAGTTATCTATCCTTTCCTTGAAATTTATCCCTTAACTTCTGAAATCTCATATTCCGTCACCTTTTCAGTCAGCTCGAATATGGAGAGACGGGGGACACGTAACGGTCCCGGTACTTCCCGTGAAGGTCCGTACGTGGAGAACAACATGATGAGGATACTCCAGGGGATGATAACTAGCCAGCAGCAGCAGACAGAGCTTTTGCGATAAGGATTGCTGACTGCACCCCGGGAACAGAGCCGGGTGCTATATCGGATTTCAGGAGATTATAGCCGGCAGAATTTTCAGGCACGGAGAAGCCTCTGGATGCAGAGCAGTGGTTGATAGACATGACCGATCTTCTGAAGGCGGCCAGAATTCCTGGGATAACTAGGTGAAGTGGCCAAAATCCAGCCGAAGGATGTGGCGAGGACCTGGTGGCTAGCCGAAGAGATGAGGCTAGAGAAGCCCATCTCTTGGGACCAGTTCTCAAAGGGCTTCTATGAGAGATTTTTCCCTGCAACTGCTCAGAAGGAGATGGAGGAGCAGTTTATCAAGCTGCAGCAGTGGAATCGATCGGTGGATGAGTACGCTGTTGAATTCCTGAGACTTAGTCAGTTTGCACCATTTATGGTAGTCGACGAGGAGAAGAGGGCTAGCAGATTTCAGCAAGGACTAAGGGTGGATATTCAGATATTACTTATAACCCACCAGCTGAAGACATACTCCCAAGTTCTTTCTATAGCTCATAATGTGGAGCAGGGATTGGAGAAGAAAAGGAGAGTTGAGCTGCAACACAAGCCTATGAAGTGCCAATTCTAGCAGGTGCATAGAGGAAATCCAGTCAGATCTTTTGGTGCCCCAGTAGCCAAGAGGCCATTTCAGCCTCCTTCGCAGCAGCTTGTGTGTGGATACTGTCAGAAGCCTAGACACAATCAACAGAACTACCATATGGCAAATGGACTGTGTTTGGCATACAGATCCAGTAACCACTCAGTAGGAGAGTGTCCATTCAAGAAGACCTGAAATGCAGCTCCAGCACTTCTAGCACTTCCAGCTCGAGTAGAGCCACCAGCACCTCCAGCTCGAGCAGCTCTCCCAGCATTTTCGACACCACCGATGAGGAGAAATCTAGGACCAGTAGGCAGAGGGGACCCAAGACTAGAGTAGGCCGTGGAAGAGGTCAGGCCTACAACTTGACAGCAGAAGAAGTTGAGGCATCAGGAGAAGTAGTGGCAGGTACAATCTTGATCCACTCAGTTCCAGTCTTATTACTCTTTGACTCTGGTGCATCACATTGCTTCATATCCAGTAGATTTACAGCTTTGCACTCTAACCCCTAGTATGTATGGGTGACCAGTGGGAAATTAGTACGGGCAATGGGGTAGTCATTACTAACAAGATTTGCAAGGCGTGCACTATGGAGTTATGTTGTAGGAAGTTAGAAGCCGACATATTCGTACTGGACACTGGAGGGTACGATGTGATCCTAGGCATGACCTGGCTCAGCACGTATCATGCGGTGATCGACTGTCAGAACAAGAAGGTGACCTTCAGGATTTCACACCAATCGGAGTTTCAGTTCTTTGGAAAGCGCAAGCCCCTCGGAAGGAAGATCAACTGGATTGTACCACTGAGAAGATAAGAAGAAGACGGTGTCAGTGTGGAATGAATTCCTGGATGTATTTGAGGAGATATCAGGACTTCCACCTGACAGAGTTGTGGAGTTCTCTATTGACCTTATTCCAGGAGCGACTCCCATCTCTAAAGCACCGTACCGGATGACACCAATTGAATTGGCTATATTGAAGGAGCGGTTGTTGGAATATTCGAGCAAGGGTCTAATTAGACCGAGTACTTCACCTGGGGAGCACCAATGTTGTTGGCAAACAAGAAGGATGGTGGCAAGAGGTTGTGTATTGATTACAGAGAGTTGAACAAAGTCACCATCAAGAACAAGTACCCTTTGCCGAGGATTGATGATTTCTTTGATCAACTTCATAGGGCCCAAGTATTCTTGAAGTTAGATTTGCAGTCGGGGTACCATCAGTTGAAGGTAAAGAAGGAAGAAATCTAGAAGACGGCATTTAGGACTCGCTATGGTCATTACGAGTTCCTGGTTATGCCCTTTGGAGTTACAAATGCCCCAGCAATCTTTATGAACTTGATGATTAGAATCTTCTCACCCTATTTGGATAAGTTTGGATTGGTGTTCATTGATGATATTTTAGTCTATTCCAAGAATGAAGAGGAGCATGCGGAGCATCTGAGGGTTGTGCTACAGATGCTTCAACTCAAGCAGCTTCATGCCAAACTTTGCAAGTGTGAGTTCTGGCTGGAGAGTATA
The DNA here is from genome assembly GCA_038442645.1 of Agave tequilana. Taxonomy (NCBI): domain Eukaryota; kingdom Viridiplantae; phylum Streptophyta; class Magnoliopsida; order Asparagales; family Asparagaceae; genus Agave; species Agave tequilana. Next base: position 161,616 of record JAVJIF010005663.1, read on the forward strand.
GCATTCTTGGGCCATGTTGTTTCTAAGGAAGGAATCTCGATGGATCCCAGCAAGATTCAGGCAGTGAAGGATTGGCCGACTCCGAAGTCCGTGACAGAGATCAGGAGCTTCATCGGACTAGCTGGATATTATCGAAAGTTCGTGCAGGACTTCTCGAATATTGTTGCTCCTTTGACCAAGCTTACCAGAAGGGAGAGAAGTACATATGGACTAAGGAGTGTGCATCTACTTTTGAGGAGTTAAAGAACAAGTTGATTTCAGCTCCAATCTTGAAGACACCCTCAGGGACAGGAGGAATGGTGGTAAATAGTGATGCCTCAGGGAAGAGTCTTGGATGCATATTGATGCAGCATGGACATGTGGCAGCTTATGAATCCAGGCAATAAAAGCCTCATGAGAAGAACTACCCAACGCATGATCTAGAGCTGGCAACTGTGATCTATGCGTTGAAGATTTGGAGGCATTACCTGCTTGGTGACTGAGTGTTGATTTACACCGATCACAAGAGCTTGAAGTATATTTTCACTTAGAAGGAGTTGAATATGAGGCAAAGGTGATGGCTTGAGTTGATGGCAGATTATCATATAGATCTGCAGTACCATCCTGGCAAGGTTAATGTTGTGCCAGATGCACTGAGTAGAAGACCTGAAGCCAATATGGTTATGCTGCTCACTCAGCAAGAGGAGCTACTCAAGGAGATGAGGCGCCTAGATTTGATGGTGATTCAGAGGGCCAGTGGATCCGTGCAGTTGATGGCATTTTAGATCCAGCCAACATTGATGGATGAGATCAGAGAAGCTTAGAGAGAAGATCCCAGATTGCTGAAGTTTAGAGAACAAGTGGAAGCGGGGCCGAGGTCAGATGTTTGCATACATACTGATGGTGCACTCTATTTCAGGGGCAGAATTTGTGTGCCTCAGGGGGAGATTAAACAGAAGATCTTAGCTGAGGCACATAGCTCAGCTTACTCTATACACCCTAGAAGAACTAAGATGTATCAGGATCTGAAGTAACATTTCTGGTGGAATGCGATGAAGAGAGAGAGATCGCACAATATGTGGCGAAGTGTCTAGTGTGTCAGCAAGTGAAGGCTGAACACCAGAAACCAGCTGAATTACTATAGCCTTTGCCAATACCAGAATGAAAGTGGGAGCATGTTATTATGGATTTTGTCACCGCTCTACCCCGCAGTCTAAAGGGGAACAATGCAGTATGAATAGTCATTGACTGTCTCACTAAGTCAGCACATTTCATACCATTCAGAGTGGGACAATCTACAGAGCTTCTGGCAGACAAGTATTTAAGGGAGATTGTTCGACTGCATGGAGTTCCTATGAGTATCGTGTCGGACAAAGACACGAGATTCAGATCTCACTTCTGGGAGAGCCTTCAAGAGAGTTTGGGAACCCATCTGAAGTTTAGCACATCTTATCATCCTGAGACAGACGGGCAGTCCGAACGGACCATTCAGATCCTAGAAGGCATGTTGAGGGCTTGTATGATAGACTTCAAGGGATTGTGGGAAGACCATCTACATTTGGCAGAGTTTTCCTACAATAACAGCTATTAGGCAAGCATCAAGATGGCTTCGTTTGAAGCCCTATATGACAGGAGATGCAGATCACCATTGTGTTGGGATGAAGTTGGTGAGAGAAGGCATTTGGGGCCGGATGTGATAGTACAGGCAGTGGACAAGATCAGGACTATCCAAGAGCACCTTCGGGCAGAACAGGACAGACAGAAGAGTTGGGCAGATTCCAATAGAAGACCATTGGAGTTTCAGGTGGGATAGCATGTGTTTCTGAAGATATCTCTGACCAAGGGAGTGATCAGATTTGGTGCACATTGGAAGCTGAGTCCGAGGTATATAGGCCGTTTGAGATATTGGAGCGAGTGGGAGAAGTGGCCTACAAATTGGCACTGCCTACATCACAGGAAGGAGTGCACAATGTGTTCCATGTGTCACAGCTGAGAAGATATATCAAGGACGAGAGCCATGTATTGGATTATTCAGAGTTTGAGTTACAGCCAGATTTGTCATATACTGAGCAACCAATGGCTATTATGGACAGAAGTGTCAAGACCCTGAAGAATCGGACCATCTCGTTGGTGCTAGTTTCATGGAACAGGCATAGTCTGGGAGAACAACTTGGGAGCGAGAAGACGTCATCCATGACCGTTACCCATATCTGTTCGAGCCTTGAGTGGTAATTTTCTCTTGTACTCCATATCTTGTCTAATCAATTCTTTATTTCTATATTCATCTCCTTCCTTATAGAAATTTCGAGGACGAAATTTTTGTTAGGTGGGTAGATTGTAGCACCCCGTTCCCAGGATACGTTCCCCGATACGTGTCCCAAATTTTTTCAGCTGTATTGTTCAATTTTCTTCAAGTATTTGCTTTTAGGTTGTGATTGCTTATATTATTGTGTATCGGATCTGGATCTTCAGACCTAGAGTAAGCCCTGACCCGGACCGGGAACCCGGTACCAGCCTGTAGCCCGATTTGACCATTCTGGTAGTCCGATTTGATCGATTTTAATTTCAGACACAGTTTTCTAATATTTTAGATTTTTTCATGATTTTTTGAAATTTTTCAAAATTTTTATGCAAAATCTCCAAAACCGGTGTTGGTCGGCATCGCTGACTGATTCCCAGATTTTTAGTTTTCAAACGGGATTGAATTTTCAAAAACAGCCTTCATGGTACTTCTTAGAATTTTATTTTCTATCTAAAAACATTTTTTAAGATTTTTCTAAATTTATCAAAATTTCACCGATTCTGACGTCTACTAGTATCGCTGAAAGATTTCAAGATTTTTAATTTAAAAACTACATTGAATTTCTTAAATCTAATTTCACTAAGTATCTTAAAATAATATTTTCTATTTTTAGAATTTTTTGGAACGTTTCTGAAACAGTCGAAATTTCGCCTTATTAAAATAAAATATTATTTACCAACAATTTCTTTTCTTGCTTTTCCTTCTCTATTCCTCTACTTTGTACTTTCAAAAATTATAATAAATAAATTATTTAATAATAAAATTATTTATACTATTTTATTTTCTTTTTCTTATTTTTAATTTCCTTTCTTTTTCTTTTTCTTTCTTTTCTTTCTCCCCCTTTGACTCCCCTCATACTCTGCGTTTCCTGCTCCACAGCCACAGCAGCAGCCACAGAGGCATGATGGGCTACTACTGCAGCCCATCCTCCCCCCCATCGCTTTTCATCATCACAAATCCTCTCCCCTTCTCCATTAAAAACACTTCCACTTTCCTTCTCCTTCTCATTCTTCCAATTCAATTTAAAACTCCAAACCACTTCAACTAAACAAACCAACACCAACTCCTCTCCATGGCCACTGCCTCCACCATCACCACCACCACTGCCGGCCGTCCCTAGGCCGGCCACCCCCTCCCCCACACCCCCTCTCCACTCCACCAACTCCTTTTAATTCAACCACCACCCCTCCACCTCCAATTTCAACAAAACCCACCACCATCACCTCACTTCCTCCTCCAAAATTCACCACCACCTCCATCAAATTCTCCACTTCCACCACCCCATCTCACCTCCTCCTCCTCCTCTAACTCCCCAACACCACCAATTGTCACCACCACCACCACCAACCACCATCACCACCTCCACCAATAACAACCTAACCACTCAACTCCACCACCACCTCCCTCCCCTCCCGTAGGGCGCGCATGCTGCCCCCACCACCCTGGCGCCGCGGCCGCGACCCCAGGACCGCCGGCCACCACTTCCCACCTCCTCCTTTCTTTCTTTCTTCTTTCTTTCCTTCTTTCTCTTCTTTCCTTATTTCTTTTCCCCTTTATCCATAAATAAACCCACTATTATTACATCCCTAAAATACCCTCCACCTCATTCTCAAATTACTACCCTATATTTACAACCATACCCCATTATTTATCATTCCTATTTCTTTCTATAAATACCCTATTTTCTCTCTTTTTCTCTCTTCTTCGTAAAACTTTCTCTCTCCTCTCTCTCCCCTCTCTCATTCCCTATCTAATATTCGTAATATATTATATATATATATATATGTGTGTGTATATATTTTAATATATTTATGGGCTAATAACATGATGACGCGTGTTAGCGGACTCCCCGGACTTTTCTCGGTATTGCGTCCCGAATTTTAGGCGAGTGTTTATTTTATACTTAATAACTACCACTCAAATGTGTATAGCATATTAATTAATATGGGAACATCTTGTTACCACCATAATGTTTAATCCCTTACTTGCTACTGTAATTTTTAGCACATGATACCCCGCTACACAAGTTAATATATGTTGTTGTACTCGGTATTTACACCGGCACTCAGTATTTATACCGACACTTGGCATGTTACACTTGATATATGATTTATGACACCAGCACTCGGTATTTACACCGGCACTCAGTATTTACACCGACACTTGGCATGTTACACTTGATATATCATTTATGACAGGGCACTCGGTATTTACACCGGCACTCGGTATTTACACCGGCACTTGATATTTAAAACCTGTCCCACAGCACTTGATATTTAGACACCGGTACTCGATATATGTCATACTTGATAGCTGATCCCGACACCCGGTATATGACATGCTTTCATGTGGTACAAGTACATTGACTTGACATTGTGACCCTTGACCGGACACTACCACTCTTGATACCTGTATTATATGACCATATTCATGACTATCACTTTTATGGGGACTTGGCATGATTATTATATTATTACTAGGTATTTGGTACTCTTTAACTCCTGTACTCCTGTATACTTGAACCCATGAAATAGGGAGGCTCTTAACATTACTCCTGATATTATACTCATGTTGACCCCCATAATAGGATAGCAATGGATATTGGACTTTTGTGAATACCCTGTGGACATTACTATTTAACGCTCTGTTATATTTAAACAACTTACACCAGGATGGGGGAAATTGATGGGTATCGATATAACTTCTGTGTTTATGGTGGCTATACATATATTGTACAACTATTCCTGTTGGACTCGACCTGGAGGCCACCAGGTGTTTTCAAGGGGTGTACTGGCACCCTACCCCCTTGCCTGCCTACCGGGTGTGCTATAATCCCCTGGGTATATCCCTGTGCGGAACGGTGACATTCTATTCCTGTTCAGACATATACTAAGATCTTTCGGGCGTATAGTAAATCCCGGTACCTAGCGGTACATTCCGGCTCAGTACCGAATAGTCCTGGACCGTTGTCCCGGGCATGCACGGGACCCATTCTAAACATGGTTTGTCGTTCCCCCATCAATTTTCAATAACCAACCTCGCTCGACTTGTATGCGAAATTACATGGCACCGGTCATATACCGAAACATACAAATTGAACGAGTCTTAGTAATAACTTGATAATTGACTTCATGCTACATGAATTTTAGTGTCATTTTCATACTTGCTATTTATTGTAGTTACTCCATTCTTGCTAATTTGATTACATGACATTTGACCTACTACACTTGCTTTTATTTCATGCCACATAAATTCTAATGTTATTTTCATATTTCACTATTTATTATGGTCATTCCATGCTTATTGATTTGGGTACATTATACTTGACATGATGTACTTGCTATTATTTGTACTTACCATTTGAGTTCTTCTTGCACTCGCTGGGTTGCCCACTAACAACTCTGAATTTGCATGTCCAGATTTAGCAGCTTGACTGAGGTGGACCCATCAACTGAGGACCAGGCTTTCTTCGAGGAGCAGGCGGATCAGCTGTAGCTTCATCCCGTCTTCCCCGCTCGCGAGATTCCCTCTTTCAGCTCGTGAGTCTTTATCTTTTGTACACTGTATAGTCTACTTTTGTACCACCTGGTGATATAATATTTATGTAATATTATGTCACAATCTATGATGAATGAGTACTTGTACTATTTTGTGTTGGAATGTATAATACCACGTATTTTCGTACTCTGATCCATGTATTGTGTTGTATTGATGCTTAGCGTACATACGTGATGGTACCATCGCCCTGCGTATGTACGCCGTAGTGGCGTCCCCGTACGCACCGGATCGTGGCGCCACAAATCCACTTCCTTCATCTCCAACGACGATGATGTAAAAGAGGATGCTGAAGAATTTGTTGGCCCAATGCCATCACTATAGTTTTGATGATGATTAACTCATGTAGTTATAGTTTACTAATGATCTTGTGTTCATATAGTTTCAGTTATTAATCAAGATATTAGTAAGTGTCTAGCTTCAACAAGGGAGTTTTGGAGCTAACACATATAGATTCAAGAGCTCGCGCGTCAAGATCGCATCTAGCACTCGGTTGGAGTCAAGCTCGCTGGATCGAGTCGACTTGGAGAAGGAGTTCTACAATAAGACTTCAGTTTGTATTTAGTTTAGTTTGTTAAATGGTAGAATATACATTTGAAGCTCAAAAATATACACATACAAAAATGCACGTTTTCAAAAGAATGATTTTTAACATGTTTGATTTTTGATACTTGTTCTATATTTTTCTAAATATTTCTATCAATATTTAGAACTCGTATCTCGTGGATAAGCAGGTTTCCTATCTTCCAAAATCCAAACTAAAATATTTCAAAATTTTATATATCTTCAAAAAGAGTTTTTAAAATCTGTTTTGGCCTAGGTCGGTCGACCAGCTGTCGACCATGCCTATTACAGGCCAGAATGGTCGACCGCACGGTCGACCGGAGTTCTCGCAATTGGAGTGTGCATGTTGTGCACATTCCCGGTCGATCGGGCGGTCGACCAGTCCTCTCTTGTGGTTGACCGCCCGGTCGATCGACTATAACCAGCCAACTCTCTGTTTGGAGCGGTCGACCGAAGCCCAACGGCCAAATTTTTTAAATGGGCCAATCGACCGTACGTCTGCCAGATTAGTAGAAACGACTCTTTTATTTAAAACTGTTTTTAAAACATGTTTAATTCTAAAACGTGAAAAGTTAATTTTGAGGGTCAATTTCTTCCTCTTTTATCCTGGTAAAACTATACTATGTTTACTCTTCTTAAAATCTATATAAAGGGGTCAGTAGGGTTGAGTTTATCACAACAACTCTATTTGAAAAATCAAGTTTTGGTTTCAAGAGAAAGAGCTTTCAAGTTTCAGTTTAGTGCTTTTATTTTCAAAAATCTACTTTAAGTTCTTGGTTCTCAAAATCTCGCTTCTGATTTTACTCTCACTTACAAGTTCTTGAGCTTCAAATTTATGTTTTATTCTATAGGATTTTGTAAGAGAGTTTCAAGAGAAAGTTTGTGGTCTTTTGATCAACCAGAGATTGTTCTATTATCTTTGTGCTACCTCTGGTCTAGACGAGTGTATTAGGGAGTTGTGTACTCTGAGTGGTTGTAATTTCTTAGTGTAAGGTCCCTTGGTGGAAGATCCTATAGTGGATTGGAAAATCCTTCACGGTGGTGAAGGCGGGGACATAGAGCAGTGGCTCGAACCTCAAAACAAATCTTCTTATTTGTGATTGCTTTCTTGTCTCTACTTATTTACTTTTTATTCATTAATTATTGTCGATCTATACTCATCACAATGATTGAGGCAAAACCTGCACACAAAATACGAGATTATAGAACTTAAGATTAGGAAATGTGCAAGTGCTCAATTCTTCCGCTATAGCAAGTGGCTATGCGGGTCGTGATCCACAAGGAGGGTTGCGATGGAAGCGTTACAGTTCTTTATTGAAATCGTTAAGAAGAAATGCGAAGGTTCTTCTCTGTTTTAAAGTTATAAAAATGAAAAAAGAAAGTTATAGTTAAAGTTAAGAAGAAGATGAAAGATGAAGAAGATGGAAAATCAGAAAACGATGAAAAGCGACTATGTACAATGAAGTGGAGAAGAAAGAGTTGGAGGAGGTGGTGATCTATACTAAAGAAGTAAAAGAAAAGAAAGAAAGAAAAGTGAAGAAATACTTACCTAGGTTGAGTGATGACTTACCTGGAAACCGTTGCATGTTCTACCTTTGCTTCGGAGGCGTTCAACGCATAGATCATAAGCTCGAGCTCAGTCCCCGTGCACATTATATCGTCAAGCCTAGCAAGAACGAAGTGATGCGGATCTTGAAAGAGGAGAACGTCTTCATGAACTATCGCTGGCTCTCACGTAGCTTAGTTATACTTGCTTTGGAATTCACTTGTACACTCAACAACAACAACCAAGGTAAAGTAGAAGGGGAAGACGAAACAAAAGGAAATACAAACATAAAAAGAACTTTTACCTTTATTAATTGCAGAGACAATGGAAGAAAGGAGTAGGGTACATCGTCGGTGTCACTCTCAACATCAGCCCCTCTCTCTTACTTACATGAATCTTCTTCTACCCTAAGTTACATACAAATTACATAAAAAGAAAAACCTAAACTATAAAGAATTAAAACTAGGCTAAATCCTAATCTGCATTGGCGTCCAATTTCAGCACAACAATTGCCCTTTTATAGGCTAAAAACCCAACAACCAGAATCCCGGGGAGGTCGGGGGAGCAAACGCTCCCCCTAACTCCCCAAGATTGCCGCGGAAACGCGGCCCAAGCCGCGTTTCCGCGGCCAGGGTGTGGCCAGATGGCCACACCCTGTTGGTGGGTCATCCTGGGAGTTGTTTCTGCCTTTATCCTTTGTTGGTTTCTTCGTTTGAGCCCCAGATTCTGACGAAATGACCTTGGATTCTTGGCTTTAACCGATCGATTCTGAGAGGATTCTTCTCAACCTATTTCAACCTCTTGATTTTGCCCTGATTTTGTGTGTGCGAATTAATTCTGATTTAATTCAGAATTCTGGTGGGCTTTTGGGCTGATTTCTCTTCATCTCCTTAAGGATTGGGCCTGCAAATAAATTAAACAAATAATTAGGACAATGCAGGCTTTTATTCTAAAATAAGTATGGAAATGTGACATTAAATATGCAACATTAGCAACCAATCACACCCCCATACCTATCTTTTGCTCGTCCTCGAGCAAACAACTAAATTATACTAAGGATTATTAGACCACTTTCGCAGGTCACGCGATTGCATTGAGCATGTGCAACAAGCCGTTAAACCTCTAGGTTTCCCCTAGAGGACGAGTGTTGTCTCGTGAGGGTTTTCAGCGGATTACACCCACAAAATCCATAAAGAAAGGGAAATAAAGAGTTAGTATTTTCGAAAAGCATTTTGAAAGAGAAAAAATATTTGAAATATGATTGTAAGATCTAAGCAATCTATAAGTTATAGGAAAACCGAATTTTTCATTCCTAAACTTAGTCTCTATTCAAAAATTTGTTATCAATCAAAGTAAGGAGTCAAATTGTGCTTCTCATCTAGTCTATTACTTTACCCTAAGTCATATGCACCTTGTGAATGTGAAGATTTTGACTAAGGGTTCATTAACTCTAACTCTTATGCCTTATTTATTTTTATATATATACTTTTTTTTTGTGGTATTATTCCTTAGTTTTATTAGGCTTTCTAATCTGCCCATGTAACGAGCCTCTAATCGATGACTCCCAAACCAAACGGTCTTAGGGCACCAGGTGAGAAAACACCCCTAGGACTTAAGGACTCGAGCAAACAAGGCCACAAAACTAAGGATTTTATTATATGAACCTCTTTTAGGCGTGAATACTTAGGCTTTATTAGGCACAAATACCCAGCTTAATCAGAGGATTTTTCTTTTCAAACTTATCTAATCATCTTTCGCATAAATACTAAGGCTTGCTTAGGCCAAAGCACCTAGCTAATCAATAATTAGACTTTTTTTTTTATAAGGCATAAGAATCTTTGTTTTTGAACCCTAAGTGTGTAAGTGTATGAAGTGTGCATATTTCATCAAGGTAAAGATCAAGACTAAATTACTTTGACAAATTATCTTCCTAACTCTATAAATCAAACAAATAATCTTATTTTGACCAAGTATAAGAAATCCTAATTTGGATTTTCCTATTCCTTAAAATTAACTTAATTTCTTACAAAAATAAGTCAAAATATTGTTTCTATTTTTCAAAAAGTTTTTAAAAGTAAAGAAAAAATGTTAATTTTTTTTTATACTTTAAAGAAAAAGAAAAGTTATGTTAGACCCTCCCCCACACCTATCTCATGCATTGTCCTCAATGTATGAATTAATGCATAGATGCATGAAAAAGAAGAAAGGGAAGGAAAAAGGTTACCTTAAGGTGGTGGTTCCGGTGGTGGTCTGATTGGTCCACGAAACGCGGCCCAATCCACTTTTCTTGGGTCTCGGAGGAACCCACCAGAAATATCTTTAATATAACCCATTAAAAGATTTATCCATGAAGGATTTTTATTAAGTATGTGACCCCATCTAATTTCCAAATTTCATAACAAATTTCGGAGTCAAATTTGTCAACCACCTCGTCCCAGAATGGAGTATGAAATGATAGAACGGTTGACTTGGACTCAGGAAGGACAGGAACTAATACCGACTCAGGAAGTTGACTTAAGTCAAGTAAAGGTTCAGGAGTCGGAATAGGTTCAGGAAGTGGGTCCAAGTCAAGAAATTGAAACTCTAGTCCATATGTATTTTCGAACAATGGAATGTGACTTAATGTTGGTGAGTCAAGTTCAAAAATGATAGGTGGGGGAATCAAAACTGACTCTAACATATTACTCAAGTCCGGTAACAAAATAGGATTCAGAATTGATTCAGAAAGTTGAACTGGATCACATATTTGAGAATCTGGGTCACATATCTCATTGAATTCAATATCAAAAAATTGAGAACTTGCCAATTTGTCAATAGGATCTTCAAAAGTGTATAATTGGTCAAGTTCAATATGATCCTTAAAGATGGGTGATTCAATTTCATTATGAATTGTTACAGGATCCAGTGTTGACTCCGGGAAAAGATCAAAATCAGGTGAAGATACCGGAGTCATAATCGAATCAGGAAGTAGAATTGAATCACTAAGTTGGGGTTCAGGATCATATTCATTTTCAAGTTCTATTTTAAGGAAAAGGAAAACTTGCTAAACTGTCAATATCTTTTTCAAAATTTGGAGTTTGGGCAAGTTCAAATGGTTGTTCTGAAATGGAATCTTGATTTCCAAAACTACATGACTCTTCGGCTCTAACAGAATGGTTAGTGACATCAGAACTGGTCCAACGGTGAGAACGTAGAGATTCGACCATCATATCGATGTCACGATTACGAGTGTTTTGAGCCTAAGTCATGGATTCAAGCATCTTTTCATGGTTGATAGGTTCATTATTTTGATGAAAAGATGAAGAATTGTCTTAGAAGTGGTAGTGAAATTGTGAGTCCATCAGATTTTTGGATTTGTGTTTGGACTCACGCATACTCATTTCCAAAATTGATGGTTTCTTATTTTGGACGGGTGGAACTGAGTATGACTCTTGAAAATATTGTGGACTAGGTGGAGAAGGAGGACAAATTGGTTGGAAATTATGCTCGGGGGAGGTGAATCCCCACTGACTCGATGAAGAGTTAAAATCATTATAGAAATTATAGTTATTAGATGGGGGGTATGGGTCATATTGATTCGGATAAGACCAATCCGGCACACTGGGTTGGTCAAAGTTATGATATGCCGGGTTGGTAATATCCGAAAATGAAGTCGGTGTGTAATATGGATTATTATTGTAGTTGAAAAATTATTATTATGGTCCATATCACACAATAGAATACAAACAAAGAAAAACAAACAAATAAACAAACAAAAAGAAAAAATTCTAGCCTAAGTTAGGGTAGACTTAGGACCTAGACGACTCCTAACTGGTTAGACTGTCCACGGGAGGTCTAATGTAGACTTTAACCACAAGCTAATCAGCCAGGTCAGGGCAAGGTTGGTGGGAGGTTTTCCGTCAAAGACGTTCCTTAATTAAATAACCACCAACCTTCGGGCTTTCGGCCCTCAATCCCTTTCCTAGACACTGATTTTGCAGGAGTTAGATTCCAACATTTTTCCCCCTTAGGATAATCTCCTAATTGAGTCCGAGATGTCCCTAGGGCCAACGTCTACTCAATTTAGTTAGGCTTGGGTTAGTGAGTGCTTGGAATGTGATTTTTGGGCTAAGGAAGGGTGATCAAATCCCCACCTTATCTTGTTAATGGGTTAGTGCCCTTAAGATCAATTTGTGCAAGTGTACAAGATATGTAGGATTCACTCAAAGCGATATAAATCAACCAAGAAATGAGTCCTATGCTAAATGCAATGCATACGTACCTTGCTCCAGCACTCTTCAACAGTAAAAGTAAATGAATTAAAAAGACACGTGCCTAAAATGCAAACGTCTAATCAATTTTTAACTTTTGCAACAAACTTTTTACTGTTGATTATTAGCAGGTTTTTGTGATGGCATATAAGAAATAAATAATTGCAGCAAACTAGAATTTGCAAAGCTAGCAGCCCTGCAAAAACCTGTCAGTAGTCAGCTCTTTATTGCCGCGGATCCGCGGCTTTTGCCGTGGAAACGCAGCAATTCAGAGGGCAATGGGTCTCTGCTTTCTAGAGCAGAGGCCCAATACCACTTGTATGTCACTGCAAACTTATTTTCCTGCTTTGCTTGCCCTGTAACCTGCAACAGAGAAGAAAATTCGTTTAGTTCAAAAAAAATTTTCAAGAAAAATTCAGATTTCAATAAAAACCGTTTTACCCTCCCCGGCAATGGCGCCAAATTTGATTGAGGCAAAACCTGCACACAAAATACGAGATTATAGAACTTAAGATTAGGAAATGTGCAAGTGCTCAATTCTTCCGCTATAGCAAGTGGCTATGTGGGTCGTGATCCACAAGGAGGGTTTGTGATGGAAGCGTTACAGTTCTTTATTGAAATCGTTAAGAAGAAAAGCGAAGGTTCTTCTCTGTTTTAAAGTTATAAAAATGAAAAAGAAAGTTATAGTTAAAGTTAAGAAGAAGATGAAAGATAAAGAAGATGGAAAATCAGAAAACGATGAAAAGCGACTATGTACAATGAAGTGGAGAAGAAAGAGTTGGAGGAAGTGGTGATCTATACTAAAGAAGTAAAAGAAAAGAAAGAAAGAAAAGTGAAGAAATACTTACCTAGGTTGAGTGATGACTTACCTGGAAACCGTTGCATGTTCTACCTTTGCTTCGGTGGCGTTCAACGCATAGATCATAAGCTCAAGCTCAGTCCCCGTGCACATTATATCGTCAAGCCTAGCAAGAACGAAGTGATGCGGATCTTGGAAGAGGAGAACGTCTTCATGAACTATCGCTGGCTCTCACGTAGCTTAGTTATACTTGCTTTGGAATTCACTTATACACTCAACAACAACAACCAAGGTAAAGTAGAAGGGGAAGACGAAACAAAAGGAAATACAAACATAAAAAGAACTTTTACTTTTATTAATTGCAGAGACAATGGAAGAAAGGAGTAGGGTACATCGTCGGTGTCACTCTCAACATCAGCCCCTCTCTCTTACTTACATGAATCTTCTTCTACCCTAAGTTACATACAAATTACATAAAAAGAAAAACCTAAACTATAATGAATTAAAACTAAGCTAAATCCTAATCTGCATTGGCGTCCAATTTCAGCACAACAATTGCCCTTTTATAGGCTAAAAACCCAACAACCAGAATCCCGGGGAGGTCGGGGGAGCAAACGCTCCCCCTAACTCCCCAAGATTGCCGCGGAAACGCGGCCCAAGCTGCGTTTCCGCGGCCAGGGTGTGGCCAGATGGCCACACCCTGTTGGTGGGTCATCCTGGGAGTTGTTTCTGCCTTTATCCTTTGTTGGTTTCTTCGTTTGAGCCCCAGATTCTGACGAAATGACCTTGGATTCTTGGCTTTAACCGATCGATTCTGAGAGGATTCTTCTCAACCGGTTTCAACCTCTTGATTTTGCCCTGATTTTGTGTGTGCGAATTAATTCTGATTTAATTCAGAATTCTGGTGGGCTTTTGGGCTCATTTCTCTTCATCTCCTTAAGGATTGGGCCTGCAAATAAATTAAACAAATAATTAGGACAATGCAGGCTTTTATTCTAAAATTAGTATGGAAATGTGACATTAAATATGCAACATTAGCAACCAATCACACAACAAGATAGAAATTAAGTACCTCAACTCTTATCTAGAGGAATCATGAGGAAGTTCAGAGCCCTTCACGGGGAATTCTGCTTCAAGTCTTGTTTTGAGTGACCGGTTGCATCATCTCATTTTATATTGCATTGAATATTTAATTGATTAGAAATACACTTATTCACCCCCCTCTGGGTGTAATTTCAATTGGCATCAGAGCTTTGGTCTCTAGTTTTTAACTTAACATCCTTAGAGAGATTCTTTTTGCTAATCATTTTATTGACTCTTTTTCTTCCACTAGGAAATATGGCCAAAGGTATTAGGACCCCTCCCAAGTTTAATGGCCTTAACTTTCCCATATGGAAGGTTAGGATGACCGTATTTTTACAATCCCTAGGAAGTGGGTTGCAAAGGCAGTGACTAAACTTTTTAGTGTACCCACTGGTGATGAGGACACGTAGTCTGATATAGCTACCAAGGAATTTGATGCCAATGCAAAGGCACACAATGCATTGCTTCTAGCCTTGAATGAAGACGACTTAGGTAGGATCATTCATTGCAAATCCGCCTATGATATTTAGTCACACTTAGTAGTCACTCATGAGGGAACATCACAAGTCAAGAGAGCTAAAATTGATCTCTTGCGTTCTCAATATGAAAACTTCATTATGCATGAAAATGAGTCTATTGATGATATGATTACGAAATTTACTAAAATAACTAATGGTCTTTCTTCTTTAGGTGATGAAATTGACAATGATCAAAAGGTACGAAAGGTCATTCGTGCACTTCCACCATCATGGGAGTCAAAGCCACTACATTGAAGGAGTTGAACGATAAAAAAGAGATGAAGCTCATTGGTCTTATCGGAAACCTTAAGACCCATGAGATGGAGAGGAAGGCTAGAGAAGAAATGACATCACAAAAGAAGAAGACAATTGATTGAACTTGAACCTGCACACAAAATACGGAATTTCAGAACTTAAAAATAGAGATGTGCGAGTGCTCAATACTACCGCGATAGCAAGTGGCTATGCGGGTCGTGATCCACAAGGAGGGTTAGCGATCAAAGCGTTCAAAGTTTGTATTGAAATCTTTATGAAGAAAAACGAAGGTTCTTCTTTGTTTTAAGAAATGGAAATGAAAAATGAGTTGAGTTAAAGTTAAAAAGAAAACGATAGATAGAGAAGGTGGAGAAAATCAGAAAATGACTATGTACAAATGAATTGAAAAAGAAGGAAAAAGATTTGGAAGATGTGGTGATCTATACTAAAGAAATAAAAGAAAAGAAAGAAGGTTAAAGAAATACTTACCTAGTTTGGTTGATGACTTACCTGGAACCCTTGCATGTTCTACCTTACTTCGGAGGCGTTTAATGCATAAGTCATAGGATCGAGCTCAGTCCCCATTCACATTATAACATCAAGACGAACAAGAATGAAGTGATACGGATCTTGAGGAGGAGAACGTCACCATGAATTATCGTTGGCGCTCACACAAACATCGTTATACTAATACTCCTGGATTCACCTTGCATGCTCATCAAAACCCACAGAGGTAAAGTAGAAAGAAGAAAAGAAAACAAAAGTAAAGAGACGAACATAAAAAAATATTACCTTTTATTGCTTGAAACGATGGAAGAAAGGAGGAGGGTACATCGGTGTCACTCTCAACATAAGACTCTCTCTCTTACTTACATGAATCACAATCTCACCTAAGCTTACATACAAATTAAAGTTACATAAAAAGAAAAACAAAAACCTATACTACAAAATGGAAAACTAGACTAAATCCTATCTCTGCATGGTCGTCCCCAGAGACCCTGAAAATCCCAGTATTTATAGGCAAAACCCACCTACAGGAGCGTATGAAGATAGGGGAACAAACGCTCCCCCTAACTCTCTAACCAAGCCGCGGAAATGCAGCTTTGACCGCGTTTTCGCGGTCAGGGTGTGGCCAGGTGGCCACACCCTGTTGGTGGAGCTTTCCGGCTTCTCGTTCTGGCTTTATCTTCAGTTGGATTTGTAGTTTAAGTCCGGGATTTTGACGAAATGGCCTTTGATCTTTGCTTCAACCGATCGATTCTGGGAGGATTCTTCTCAACCAGTTTTCAACCTCTCTGATTTTGCCCTGATTCACTGAGTTCGAATCAATTCTGATTTAATTCAGAATTTGGTGGGCTTTTGGGCTCATTTCTCTTCACTCTCCTTTAGGAATAAGCCTGCAAATAAATTAAACATTTAATTAGGAGAAAGCAGATTTTATTCTATAATAAGTGGGAGAATATGATAATAAATGTGCAATATTAGTGACCAATCAACAATCACCTTCAAGTCTACTCCCACCATCTCTGACGATGACGAAGAAGAAAAAGATGATGGAGATCTATCTCTTCTCATAAGAAAAGTAAGAAGGATGTACAATAAGGTAAAAATCAACCATAGGAGACGATGGCAAGGTAAGGAAGAAAAGAAAATCATTTGTTTCAACTGTCAGAAACCCGGACACACGTTGTCGAATGTCCGGATATCAAAAATAAGTCATCTTCGTCAAACAAGCCAAAAAAGCCATTCATGAAGAAAGCTCTCAAAGCCACATGGGATTCAGAAAGTGAATCCGAAGAGGAGGTGGACACGGCAAACGTGTGTTTCTTGGCAAATGATAACACGCCCAAGGTAAATTTTGAACCATCCCGTGATGACTGTGGGTTAACTATAAACGATATAGGAGATGCATTTCTAGAACTTTCAGATAATTATGATTTTTAAAATAAAAATTATCTAAAAATAAAAAAGGAAAATGAAGTTCTTCAAAACAAAATTATCACTCTTTCTAAAGAAAAAGATGATTTATCTTCCACTCTTTTATCAACACAAAAAGATTTTGCTGCATACAAGATCTCATGTAAAGCTAAGTTTTTCAAGATTGATGAAAATGAAATTTCTATCTTAAAAACTAAAATACTAAAATCAACAGTTTGGAAAATATTTTAGAGAAATGTGAGTTTAATAAAGCTAAATTAGAAGACATGTTTTTCAAGAAAAATTCTTCAGAAAGACAAGTTCATACTACACATGCTCACACTTCTAAATTACACACTAAGCATACTCATGTACCACATGCTCATCATGCACATCATGCATTCATGTATGGTAGAATTTATACATATACTTATTGTGGCCGAAAGGGTCACTTAACTAAATTTTATTTTGATCATATAAATACTTCTAATAATCATATTTGGGTCAGGAAAGGTGCTAACCCTTATGGACCCAATAAGTTATAGGTACCAAAATTCACCCCTATTGTATTTGATATAGGTGTGGGCTCTCACTTGACGTGAGGGTATTGGTGCCTTAATGGTGAATGCGTATAAGCTTGATAGACACTACATTGGATGCATCACCTTCAAGGATGTTTGGTGGGAGGACCACCATAGTTTGGAGACCTAGAGATTAGCCCTATTGGTCTTGGTAACTATCTCTAACTTTCATTTTGTTTACATGCTCTCAATGATTGATTTTAGTATGTTTTAGTTTTTCATGTTCATTATGTTTAAATACAATATTTATTAGACTTGTGATATATATATGTAGTATTTGAGATGCACACATATTTATATGGACTATTAATTTTTTATTCACACTATACTTTAGCTATTATGTATATCCTATCTCTAAAACACGTGCATTTACCCTAATGATCATGTTTGTTTATGGTTTGTGATCGGGGGAAAACTGCGCACAAAAAGTGTATGTTTTAAAATCGATATTTAAAGTGTGTATGCTTTGGCTTCCTCGATACTCCCATTATAGCTTAGAGGCTAAAACGAGTCGAATCCACAAGGATGGGAGGCGATAGAAGCTTACACGATATGTTCACATGTATGTTAACGGTTTTTCAATGTTTGAAAGAATTGAAAGAAAAGAAAACAAAGAATGAAAAGAGAAGTACGGTGAAACACAAAGAAGTAGGGAACATAGAAGATAATATATTTGTGATTTTTGTTTGTATTTTGAAAATAAAGTAAAAAGAGAAAGAAAACCCATGACTACTAACTACTAATGATTCCACCAATATGCTAACCTCTTAGTGATAGTTGCCTCACATGTATCATTGGCCATCACTAGTCCTTAATTCAAGAGCTTTACAAAGTATGACCCATGCGATAACTTTCACATCTAAACTCAACACAACAAGTGTAAGCTACACTTAAACCATCAAAACTAACCAGAGTAAGTATGGAATAAAGTAATATTATCTTGTTAGAGAGTTAGGATGTTAGAGTATTAGAATCTATCATGAGCTATCAATGACTCTTGCAAGAGCAAGGCCAAATAGAGGCTATTAGATTCATGTGGATTATCAAGTAAGAAGTTAGACTAGTTAGTGGTTAGTAGTTAGTTACCATGAGAGAAAAGATTAGCTAAACATGTAAAGAGTTAAAGAAGAAGCAAGTAGAGATAAAGGAAGAACCTTTCATAGAGTGTCACCCTCCATTACAAGAACTTTCTCTTCTATCCTATGATCACTCTCTTTCCTATTACATGATCTATAAAAATAGAAAATGCAAAAGAAGAAGAAGAATAACAAACCTAAACTATCCTAAACTACAATAAGGAGAAGAAACTACCCTAACTCTCAGTATATCTTCTTGAAAAAGAACCTCAAGGGGTATTTATAGGCACCAAGGGAACGGAGGCCAGGGGACAACCCTGGCCCAAAGCACGGGCGCGGCCACGCCTGTACGGCCGTGGAAACGCGACCATAGTATCGTTTCCATAGCTCTTCTAGAGCCGCGCGCGGCGCCACTTGCCGCGCGCTGTCGCGTCTGTCCCCTGTCGGCTGCAATCCCAATTTCTGGTTTTAGGCCCCCGGTTTTGATGAAACAGATCTCCAAGTTCAATGGCTATATTATAGGCCTTTAATCATCCATTAAATGGTGATTTAGGGTCTTCTTCTTCATTGTGACCTAGAAACATACAAGAGAGGTACTATTAGCAGAATTTAATATTAAATAAATGTGAAGATGTTGTATGAAATACGCAGTTTTAGACTAATCACACCCCCACACTTATCTTTTGCTCGTCCCAAGCAAAACAAAAAAAATTAAGAAAATTATTACACCACTTTCGCAGGTGACGCGATTGCACTAAGCATGTGCAATAAGCCGTTAACCTCTAGGTTTCCCCTAGAGGAAGAGTTTTATCTCCTGAAGGTTTTCAGCAGATTACACCCACAAAATCCATAAAGAAAAAAAGTCAAATGTTAGTATTTTTGAAAACGCATTTTGAAATAGGAAAAAAGTTGAAGTATATTTGCGAAAATTTAAGTGATCCAAGGTCATAGGTTAACCAGAAATTATTCTTCCATAAACTAAGTCAAAATGCGAAAATTTAAGTGATCCAAGGTCATAGGTTAACCAGAAATTCTTCTTCCATAAACTAAGTCAAAATGCAAAATCTTATTATAAATTAAATGTAAGAATTTAAAATTGAATTGATTCTTTGATCTTTCATAAAACTCTTAGAAAAATATGCACTTTGTGAACTGTGAAGATTTTTGGGATATCGACCCAAACTTTCATGCCATTAATTTTTGTATATTTATTTTTTCTTTCGTTATTCTCTTTCCTTTTCTTCCCTTAGTTTTCTTAGGCTTTCTTATTTACCCAAGTAGTGAGCCTTTAGTCGGTGACTCCCAAACCAGATAGTCTTAGGGAACCAGATGAGAAAACATCCCTCGGACTTAAGGACTCGAGTAAATAAGGCCACAAAATTAAAGGGGATTCTTTTATTTTTATCCGCCATTTTAGGTATGAATAATCATGCTTCCTGAGGCATAATTACCCAACTTCAATAAGTAATTTTTATTATCATCATTTTTTTATATATTGTTTATGGCATTTTTAGTCTTTGTTTCAATCCCAAAAAATTGTATAAGTGTGAAGTGCATAAATCTAAGGCAAAAATTCAAGATCAAATTATCTTTCCAATCTTATTTTCTTATCCTAAATTTAAACAAGATCTATTATTTTGACTCAGTTTAAAATTTCATAATTTTTGGTCTTCCTAATTCCTAAGATAATCTTACTCTCTGTTTGGAGCGGTCGATCGGGTAACATCCGAATCCTCACTTGACGATTGTGAATTAACTATGGATGAATTTGGTGAGGCTTTTGAAGAGTTGTCTAATAACTATGATTTTCCTAAAAAGAAGTATTTAAAAGTCAAAAAGAAAATTAAAACTCTTCATAATAAAATTATTATACTCTCAAAAAAAAGGATGATTTATCTTTCGTACTCATATCCAAAAAAAAGATTTTGATGCATACAAAATTTCATGTAAAGTAAAATTTTCATTAATTGATAATAATGAGATTTCTTCTTAAAAGATAAAATTAACTCTTTAGAAGATGTGTTAAAGAAATATGAGTTTGATAAAGTTAGGTTGGAGGTAATGTTTTTTTAAGAAACATATTCCAAAGAAACATGTTCATACCATACATGCTCATCATACCACCATACCCACACTCCTAAATCACAACATATACATACACATCATGCTAGACACACCACACACTCCAAACATGTTCACACCCCACACTCTCATCATGCTTTTATTTATGATAGAGTCTATTCTTGCACTTATTGTGGCCGAAAAGGTCAGTTAGTCAAATTTTGTTTTGATAGATTAAATATTTCTAATGATCACATTTGGGTTCAAGATGCTAACATTAAAAGGACCCAAGAAAATTTGGGTACCAAAATCAACCAATTTGTTATATGATTTAGGTATACACCAAGGCTACAAGACGTAGGGAGTGGTGGTATCTTGATAGCAGTTGCTCAAGGCATATGACTTGGGATATCAATAATTTCGCAACCCTATTAAGGTACCATGAAGGTGGCACTGTCACCTTCGGAGAAGATTCCAAAGGAAAAATTATCGGTATAGGTAACATTAAAATTGACTCATCTCCCTTGATTGAAAATGTTATTTTAGTTGATGGTCTCAATCATAACCTCTTGAGTATTAGTCAACTTTGTGATGGAGATTTCAAAGTGATTTTTTATGATTTAGCTTGCAATATTTTAGATAGACAAAACAATGCATGTGTACTTTCTGGTTTCGTGAAAATAATGTGTACATGATTGATATGTAAAATTTACAATGCAATGCTACATGTTTAAATGTGTTTAATAAAAACTCTTGGTTATGGCATAAGAGACTAGGTCATGTTTCATTTGATCATCTATCTAAAATCAATAATAATAAAGTGGTGAAAGGTATTCCTTATTTGAAATTTGAGAAGGACCGCATTTGCGACGCGTGCCAACTTAGGAAAATAATCAAGTCCTCTTTCAAAACAATCAAGGAAATCATGACATCAAGACCCTTGGAGTTAATTCATGTGAATTTGTTTAGTCTTACTAAAACCAAAAGACTAAGTGAAAATCGTTTTATCTTTGTTTTGGTTGATGATTTTTATCGTTTTACTTGGTTTTCTTTTGGAACATAAAGATCAAGCCTTTTCACATTTTCAAGTGTTTAGAAAAAGAGTTAAAAAAGAAAAAGATTTTTCAATTTTACGTATGAGAAGTAGAGGTGGTGAATTCATTAACCACTCATTTATCACCTATTGTGAAGAACATGAAATCAAATATGAACTATCATGTTTTATAACTCCACAACAAAATGGAGTCATTGAGAGGAAGAATCGTACTCTTTAAGAAATGGTTAGGACAATGATAAATGAATACAGACTCCCTCAATACTTATGGGGCCGAGGCTATAAACATATCATGTTACATCTCAAATAGAATTTATTTTTATAAAAATACTTCTAAATTTTTTTTGAAATTTACTATTTGAGAAACCTAATGTTTCTTACTTTAAAGTTTATGGTTATAAATGCTTTATTTTTAACATTAAAGACAATTTAGAAAAATTTGATGTTAAATCTTACAAAAATGTTATTTGGCTCCCCTTCTTGGATCCCGCATGGGCTCCCAACCTGACGTGGCTGCCACGTCAGGCCTCAAGACAAGTCAAATAAAGTGGCTCAAATTAGTTGGTTGGAAGGGTGAGACCCGAGGTACCTTTATTTTGGGCTTAGATCGAAAATCCCATCATTCTCTCTCTCTCGCATGTGCCCTAGCTCTCTCCCCCCAAATTCTCCTCTCCCCCCAAATTCGCCCCATCTCATGCTCTCGCCGGCGACCGACCCTAAACCCCCCAATCTAAACCCCCCCAAAAATCAGCCTCTCTCCCCCAATTGCTGTCATCGATCCTCTACAGGTAACCGTGTTACCCGATCCTTCGTCGATCTCGACATAGCTGCCATTGCGCCACCCGATCTCTCTAAGCGTCTCTCCTTAACATCTCTTCATTGCCCTAAAAGATCGCAGCGCCACCACAAACTCCATCGCCATCCTCCGCCATCAACAAACATTCTCCGCCATTAACAACCATGGGGAGTGTATCGACCATTTTGATGTGTAATCAAATGGCTGGGAACTGGAGTTTGTAATTCCTAGAAGTATGTTGAATACTTAGAGTACTATTTTGTTGTGTAATCAAGTGGCTGGGAACTGGGAGTTTGTAATTCCTGAAAGTATGCTGAATACTATGAGTACTATTTTGATTTCTTTGTAATTTCTGTGATGGTTCATCAAAATAACATGTTTCATGTTCAGGCCCGTATGTGATTGTCTTTTCTAAGGACTGCGATCAAGGTCGCAATCTTTTTCTGAGGACTGCTACCAAGGTTGTAGTCTTTTTCTGAGGACTGCTACCATGGTCGCAGTTTTTTATGAGGACTGTGATTAAATCGCAGTGTTTTTATGAGAACTGCTACCACGGTCGCCGTCTTTTCTAAGGACTGCTACCAAGGTCGCAGTCTTTTTCTGAGGACTGCTATCATGGTCGCAGTTTTTTATGAGGACTATGATTAAGTCACAGTGTTTTTATGAGAACTGCTACCACGGTCGCAGTCTTTTCTGAGGACTGCTACCAAGGTAGTCGTCTTTTTCTAAGGAATGCTACCATGGTCGCAGTTTTTTATGAGGACTATGACTAAGTCGCAGTGTTTTTATGAGATCTGCTACCACGGTCGCAGTCTTTTCTAAGGACTGCTACCAAAGGTCGCAGTCTTTTTCTGAGGACTGCTACCATGGTCGCAGTTTTTTATGAGGACTGTGATTAAATCGCAGTGTTTTTATGAGAACTGCTACCACGGTCGCAGTCTTTTCTAAGGACTGCTACCAAGGTCGCAGTCTTTTTCTGAGGACTGCTACCATGGTCGCAGTTTTTTATGAGGACTATGATTAAGTCGCAGTGTTTTTATGAAAACTGCTACCACGGTCGCAGTCTTTTCTGAGGACTGCTACCAAGGTAGTCGTCTTTTTCTGCGGACTGCTACCATGGTCGCAGTTTTTTATGAGGACTGTGACTAAGTCGCAGTGTTTTTATGAGATCTGCTACCACGGTCACAGTCTTTTCTAAGGACTGCTACCAAGGTCGCAGTCTTTTTCTGAGGACTGTTACCATGGTCGCAGTTTTTTATGAGGACTGTGATTAAGTCGCAGTGTTTTTCTGAGAACTGCTACCAAGGTCGCAGTCTTTTCTGAGGACTGCTACCAAGGTCGCAGTCTTTTTTTGAGGACTGCTACCATGATCGTAGTTTTTTATGAGGACTGTGATTAAGTCACAGTGTTTTTATGAGAACTGCTACCATGGTCGCAGTCTTTTTCTGAGGACTGCTACCAAGGTCGCAGTTTTTTTCTGAGGACTGCTACCAAGGTCGCAGTCTTTTTCTGAGGACTGTGATTAAGTCGCAGTGTTTTTATGAGAACTGCTACCACAGTCGCAGTCTTTTCTAAGGACTGCTACCAAGGTCGCAGTCTTTTTCTGAGGACTGCTACCATGGTCGCAGTCCTAATTATACTGAAAATATATATGATTTTAGCATCTCACATGCATAGTTTAATGATTATTTTCTTATGTTTCAATATTATAGAATGTTGACTCATTTGAGAGTCATGTATTCATGTAATTATGGATGGATGCAAATAATATTTTGTGATGATTCTGCTTGTATTCATGTTCTTATTTTGTATTCATGCTTGCAACTATTCAACTACTTGTATTCATTTTCTGTTGAAGGGTCAGCTCTATTGATTCTTATTCTATTGATGTTTGGCTTCATCCACTTTATTAGTAACTTTTTTCCAGTTGATGATTACTACTGCAGTTCAAAGAAATGAGTACAACTTTTGATATACGATATGTTTGATGTTTGCCTCTGCTAAAGGTCAGACAACACACATACGTTTCCCTAGCAATCTTCAAGAACTCAAAACAATTATTCATGGAAGAATAATGCAAAAAAATGTATAATTGCAAGCTTCTGATTGTAACTGAGATACATGGATACATAAACAAATAAACAGAAATGTGTGAAAACTTCATAATCATTGATCTGAAAACTCCTGTACAGAAACAATATATATGGTGTATACATTAAATAATACATGATACATTAAATAATACATGTAACAATATCTACGGGCGGTGACGAGACAATGAACGGCGAGGGGCGGCGCTCGGATCTGCACTAGAAAGAGAGAGAGATTTAGACTGAGAGAGAGATCTATTTTCGTTTTGTTAATTGGGACTGGGAGGGAATTTAATTTTTTTGGGCTGAGGGGGAAATTCAAATTTTGAAATTGGGGGGAAATTTAAATTTTTGGGTTGAGATTGGAGCTTATGTGTCATGCCATGTGGCATGCCACATCAGCGCGGGAGTCAAAACGGGAGCTAACAAGGGAGCCAAATAGTATTTCTCCAAATCTTATGAAGCAATATTTGTTGGATATTAAAATACTAGTAAAGCCTATAGAATCTTCAATAAATCTACTTTGACTATTGAAGAATCTATACTTGTCAAGTTTGAGAAATCTAATATTTTTGTGAAGAATGTTGTAGAGAGTGATTCCTCAGGTGAAGACATAGAGAAGATAACCTTGAAGGACTCACCTATAGAAGAAGAAAAGCCAAAGAAACAAAATTCAGTAGCCCTCTCAACCGTCGAGGTGGAGTACTTTATGGCCGGGGCTTGTTGTGCACAAGTTCTATAGATGAAACATACTCTCCTTCACTATGATTTGCATTATGACCATATTAAAATATTTTTGATAATACGAGCACCATTCATATGACTAAAAATACAAATTAACATAGCAAAATCAAGCACATAGATATTCGATATCACTTTCTTAGAGATCACTATGAGAAAGACGATATTGAAATTGATTATGTTTCCACCAATTTTCAACTTGCGGACATTTTTATTATAATAGATTTTCATTCATTTGTGGTGAGTTAAATGTTTGTATTATGAATTCATAAATTTTTTAAAATACTTTCCAATTCTATTTGTAAAGTCTGAAAAAATTATTATTTTTAATTCATCTCTCTTTTATGATGACATCTTTGTCCTTTTTGATGAATGACAAAAAAGGGAGAGATATTTGAGTTATTTAAGTTGTTTTTTATCCTATATCCATTCTCTCTACCATACTTATATGTTGTATTAGAAGATTGGAAGGATGGTAGGCTATATATGCATATTATTTCTATATTGGTATCATCTTTACATATGCATGTATGTGTGACTTGCTTATATTGTAAAATTAAATTATAGTCATAATGTTTTCTTGTACTTGATAGATAGCATAATTTGAGGGAGAGCTTTTCTATCTCTTTCATATCTTTTATCTTAAATAACTCGCATGTTTTGTCATCATCAAAAAGGAGAGATTGTAGGCCCAAGGTTACAATCACCCGGTTTTATGATTTTGATGATAACAAAATCTATGTAGTTATTTGTACTAATCAAGTTTAAGTGGTTAAGTTTATTTTAGGGTTTTAAGGATTCAGGGAGTTTTATTTCTCTAAAGGAAGGTGTTGGAGACTCAAGAAGACTTAAATACGGGATCAAAACTCAAAGCACTCAAACGTCGCTTATAGAGAAGTCCGGTTGAAGATCTTGTAGTCACTTGTAGTCACATAGAGCCTTATAAGATATTAATTTGTTAAAGTGTAGAACATGGTAGTAATACTCAAGAAGTTACATACACAAAATACACAATTTCAAAAAATATAAGTTTTGATAGTATTGGTACCTTTGTATGTTTGGTATTAATACATGTCTCATAATTTTTTCAAAATTTTATAATAAGTTTAGATATGTATTTCATCACCTATACATTGCTTCATCAACCTCAAACCAAAACAAAGTATTTTAAAATTGTTTGAATTTCAAAAACCCTTCATAAAACTGTTTCAGGCCAAAATGGTCGACCGATGCCCATTGCAGGCCAGAAAGGTCGATCGGGCCTTTGGCCAGGGGTGTGCACGTTGTCAGTCAACCGACTGGTTGACCACCAACCCTTGCGGTCAATCGACCGGTCGACCGGCCCAGTCGACTGACAGTTTAAAATTCTCTTTTTTTATATAACGAGCGGTCCACCGCCCGGTCGACCAGAGCCAACGGCTCTATTCTTGATGACCTGTCGGTCGATTGGCCGGTCGACTGACTGGCTGCCAGATGGCCATAACGGCTAGTTTTTGAATCTGTTTTGTTTTTAGTGGATTCCAATGGGCATTTTTTGTTTCCAAGTGTCTAAACTCACCCCAAATGACCTGGTATGATTTATAAATGATATTTATTCATTGCCTTTATCTATGGGTCATGGGTTTTGGTTTTAGACAAGAAAAATACTCAAGTTTTCAAGTTTGTTTCTAAAGAGAATAGTTTTTTCTAGCTTTCAATTTCCAAGTTCCTTCTTTTCAAAGCTATTTTCAGTTGGTTTTGAAATTCCTCTATTCTTTCTAACTGAATTTCTTCTCTCACTTAACTTCTTGAGCATCACTTCATATACCACTCTATAGGAAGTTATAGGAGGGAGTGTTTGTGATCGTGTTAGATCACCAAGTGCTTTGTAATCTCAATTGGCTTTGAGCTACCTCTTATGTAGAGGGTTGAGTTGGTGGAGTTGTGTACTCCGGTCTTGTGTAGACCAAGTTATAATTCTTTTGTGTAAGGTCCCTTTGTGGAAGATCCTTTAGAGGATAGTGAAATTCTTCATAGTGGTGAAGGCATGGACGTAGAGCGGTGGCTCAAACCTCAAAACATATTCTCTTGTGTTTGTATTTGATTGTGTCTTGTGCTCTATTGCTTTTTTTTTATATTTGTGAAATTGTCTATCTAGTATTCTATAATTGATTTCATTCCATCATTTTCATTACCGGTCTATACTCATCTCAACAAGAAGGCAATTGAGCACCTCAACTCAATATTCAGAGGACTCTAAGAGAAAAAGTTCTAGAGCCCTTCACGGAGAATTCGGCTTCAATTCTTATTTTGAATGATCATTTGCATAACTCATTATAATAAATTTTAAAATTGCATTTGATTAGCAAAACACCTATTCACCTCCCTCCCTCTAGGTGTATTTCAATATGAAGTATTTACGGCCTCGGCCCATAGATATTGAGGGAGACTGTTTTCACTAATTATTATTTTAACTATTTCTTGATGAGTACGATTTTTTCTTTCAAGGACTCTATTTTATTGTGGAGTTCTAGAACAAGATAATTCATACTTAATTCTATTTTCTACATAATAAGTGATAAAAGAATGGTTAATGAGCTCACCACCTCTATCACTCCATATGTGTAAAATCGAAAAATCTTTTTCTTTTTCAACTCTTTTTTTAAAAGCACGAAAATGCGAAAAAGCTTCATATTTATGTTCTAAAAAAGAAAATACATGTTAATCGTGAGAAATCATCAACTAAAATAAAAAAAATGGTTACCACCAATACTTTTGATTTTAATTGGACTAAACAAATCCATCTGTATCAATTCTATAGGTCTAGATGTTATGATATCTTTGATTAATTTGAAAGAGGACTTGGTTTGTTTCCCAAGGTTGCACGCATCAAAAATGTGTTTTTTTGTTCAAATTTTAAATTAGGAAAACCTTTTACTGATTCCTTAAAATTAATTCAGGATAGATGATCAAACAAAATATGATGTAGTTTTCTATACAATAACCAAGAATCTTCATTAAAAGCACTCAAACAAGTGGCATTACATATTAAATTGAGCATGTCAATCATATAAATATTATTTTCACGAAAACTGGAAAGAACGCAATTATTTGGTTTCTTATCTAAAACATTACAAGTAGAGTCATCAAAAATAATTCTTAAGGCTTTGTCACATAATTGACTAATACTTAATAGATTATGTGTTAGTCCACTACCAAAACAACATCTTCAATCAAGGAGATAAGCTAATCTTGATATTACCTACACCAACGAAAAAACCTTTGAATCATCTCCAAAGGTGATGGTGCCACCTTCATGATACCTTGATAGGGTTACAAAGTTGTTGATATCCCAAGTTATATGCCTTGATCAACCACTATCAAGGTGACACCGCTCCCTACATCTTAGAGCCTTAGTGCGTAACTATATCATGTAAAGAAGGAATTGATTTTAGTACCCAAACTTTCTTAGGTCCAAAAATGTTAGTTTTTTGAACCCAAACATGACTATTAGATGCATTCAATTTATCATAACAAAACTTAGCCAAATGACCTTGGTGATCACAATAGGTACATGTATACATTTTGGCATATAAAAATGCATGATGTGTGCAGGCATGATGAGCATGTGCATAAATGGCATGATAAGCATGTGATTGTACTTGTAGGTAAGGATGATTGTGAGAGAGTGAAAAATGATGTGTGTGGTTTTCTATGAGTTTGCCTCTTTAGAAACATAGATTCTAATTTAGCTTTATCAAATTCATACTTTTTCAAAATATTGCTCAAAGTATTGATTTTATTTTCAAAGTGAAAATCTCATTTTTGTCAATGATAGAAAATTTAGCTTTGCAAAAGATTTTGTGTGCATCAAAATTCTTTTGCGTCTTTTCAAGAGTGGAAGAGGGAAAAAAATTTCTTTGGAAATGATAATTAATTTATTTTGAAGAAGTTATATTTTCATTTTTGAATACTTTTTTTAAAAAATTCATAGTTGTTGGAAAGTTTTTTAAAAGCTTCTCCTAATTCATCCATAAACAATTTACAATCATCAAGACAAGATTTGAATGTTACCTTAGGTGTGTTCTCATTTGCCATGAAACACACATTAGCCATGTCCACCTCTTCTTCAGAGTCGCTCTCCGATTCGCATGTTGCCTTCAAATCCTTCTTCTTGTGGGGCTTCATGGAGGTAGTAGGATTGCTCTTTGTATCCAGACAATCGTCAATTACTTGTCCTGGCTCCCGGTAATTGTAGCAAACTATCTTCTCTCCTCCTTCCCTTGCCATCTTCTTCGGTTATTAAATTTGGCTTTGTTATACATCCTTTTAACATTTTTCAGAAAAAAGAGATAAATCTTCATCATCTTCTTGGTCATCATCTTCATCATCGGAGATGAAGTGGATTTGAAAGTAAGAGTCTTTTTCTTTTGGGGTGCTCTCTCTTCTCTAGCCTTTTTTCATCTCATGGGTTTTTAGATTCCCAATGGGACAAATGAGCTTCATCTCCTCTTTGTCATGAAGCTCCTTCAAAGTTGTAGACTTAACCTCCTAAGATGGTGAAAGTGCATGAATTGACTTTCTCACCTTTCGATCATTGTCAATCTCATCACCTAAAGAAGTAAGACTATTTATAATTTTAGTGAACTAGGTAATCATGTCATCAATAGATTCATCTTCATTTATGAAAAAATTCTCGTATTGGGAACGCAGAAGATCAATCTTAACTCTTTTGACTTGTGAAGTCCCCTCATGTGTGACAACCAAGTGTGATCAAATCTCAAATGTGAATTTGCAATGAATTATCCTAGACAAATCATCATCATTCAAAGCTTGAAGAATGCATAGTGAGCTTTGGCATTTGCATTAAATTCCTTGTTGGTAATTTTGAACCAAGTGTCCTCATCACCATCAGGTAAGCTAAATGGTTTGGTCACCGCCTTTGCACCCAGCTTCCTAAAGATTGCAAGAAAATAATCATCTTAACTTTTTATACGAAAAAGTTAAGACCATCAAACTTGGGTGGAGTCTTAATACCTTCAGCCATGTAAACTAGTGTCAAATCTAGGCAAATGGTGCAATAGAGTGAGTGATTAGCAAAGGATCTCTCTAAGGTGGTTAAACCAAAAACTAGAGTCCAAAAGCTCTGACATTAATTGAAAGTGCACCTAGAGGGGGTGAATAGGTGTAAAGCTAATCTAATGTCAATTAATACGGAAACATAACAATTATAAAATGAATGATGCAAACGATCAACTTAAATCAAAAAGTGAAACCGGATTTCCTATAAAGGGCTCTAAAACTTCTCCTTTATATTCCTATAGACAATGAGTTGAGTTGCTCAATTGCCTTCTTAATTGAGAAAGTGAAAACCGACAAGTATTAGTGATGCTAGCAATGAATAACAAGTGCAAATGAAAGTAAAGCACAAGTGTCAGCAATAGCAAGTAGAGTAGAGCAAGAGAGCGCAATCACAAACACAAAAGATTTGTTTCGAAGTTCAAGCACAAAGCTATGCGTCCTCGCCTTCACCACGTGAAGGATTTTCACTATTCACTAAGGATCTTTTCACAAAGAAGCCTCTACAAAGGAACTACAATGGTCTACCAAGATTTTAAAAGAATCTCAACTGAGACCAAGGGTCAACAAGTCGGTCAGATTTTAAAAACTAGCTATTATTGTAGCTCTGACAGAACATTGGTCGACCGGTTGGTCCACCAATTGTTCAAAAAATTTAAACTATCCATTAGACTTCGGCCGACCGCCCAGTCGACCGATCTCAACTGAGACCAAGGGTCAACAAGTCAGTCGGCAGCCTGATCGACCGCTAGGTTTGCCAGTCATCCGGTCGGTCATCCGATAAACATGCACAGCATGCACACAACTGGCTTCGAAGTCTGGTCGACTGACCTGACCTAAAAACCAATTTTTAGATATATTTTGAGATTAAGTTTATTTTTAAATATTTTGTATTAGTTTGAAAAGTGATTTGGCAATACATAGGCTATGGAATACATGATAGAAACAAGATATATAAATTCGAAAAAAATATGGGACATGTATTAAATATCAAACCTTGCAAAATACCAAAACGAGAAAACTAAAAGTGAAAACTTCTATTTTGAAAACTTGTATTTTTGTGTGTGACTTCTTGAGCATCAATTCTACATGTCATACTTTAAACATTCTATTTTCTTATATATGTTCTATATGTCTTCAAGCAATTTTCAAGAGGGCTTCTCCAAATATAAATCTTGATCATCCAAACTCTAACCTTTTCTTGAATGATCTTGAGACTAGAGTACCTTCCTTTTGAAGAAAAACACACCAAAATGTCATTTAACTTGAAATACTTAAAACACTTAAACTTGATTAGTACCAAATAACTTCATGTGATTTGTAATCATTAAAATAAAATCAGAGAGTGTACCCTTGGGCCAACACATGAAACCTGTTAGTTTCTTAGAATATCATGTATAACATAATCAATTGATAGAGAATATTTTTGTTGGTCTAGTTGATGATAATTCAAGCTTTTAATGCTAAGTGTGTAATGTCACACACCAAACAGGAACTATTTCATGAACTATATAGGAAACTATGATAAGTCTAAAAGTTCTCAATTTAATTGAAGATCCTTTGTTAATTTGCTTTATGCAGCCAAAGAGAACTATTTATTGTAGCATGAAATTAATAACCCTAAGCTGATCTACAAATTTTGCTAATTGTCAAGCCATGAGGAGCTACTCTTAATTTAAAGTTCTTCAAACAATAAACATATGTGTCACGTATCATGTCTGAAAGTGTTACATGTTGTAGATCACACGATTAACGCTTATTTAATTTTGCAGGAAATATATATTTATAAGAAACTAGAAATTTAAGATTAACTAGCTAATTGTAGGATTATTACAAGATTTTGACAAAATTTAGAAATATAGAATTTATATCATTGACTTCTAGATTGTTTGTCTTATTCTGCATTTTTCCTAAAATTTTAAATATTTTTAGCGTATTAT
Organism: Agave tequilana; assembly: GCA_038442645.1. Classification (NCBI taxonomy): domain Eukaryota; kingdom Viridiplantae; phylum Streptophyta; class Magnoliopsida; order Asparagales; family Asparagaceae; genus Agave; species Agave tequilana. The sequence continues at coordinate 193,781 of JAVJIF010005663.1, forward strand.
ATTTCAAACATGAAAATGCAATAACTATATAGCAATAAAATCAATATGAATAAATAAATAAACAAGAGAATAGAAATCTGACGTGTGAGGGAGTAGTTGTGCTAATCACTGCCCCAAAAGACAAAGACCCATTGAAGTTGTCGTCATCAACTAGTTGTAAAAGTCCCCCAGAGAGTATCAGCACCCGGCTTAAGCGTGAGTCTGAGTCTCTGCTCAGACAAAAAACGGTTGCCCCTACGAAATCATTGTAAAACAATAGAAAATTTAAGAGAAAAAATAGCTTCACTAGCTGAAGCATGTGTGACAAAGAGATGGTAAAAGGGAGAAGAGAGAAGTTGTTGTAATTGTTATTTGTAGGATTCGATCTAACAACTAATTAATATCACCGATCTAATTGGCCAAGTCGGTGAATATCAGGTGGGAGATTTTCATTCAGTAGAATGTTCCTTAATTACAGAATCACCTTTCAATTACCTTTCTTGGTAAACACCAATTAGACTAGTATTAGTCAGTTTCAATATACTGTAATATTTATTAGCATAAATATTTCAGTATAACCCCTGTATAAAGAATATTAGTTCACTAATATAGCATTTGGAGTGAGGTATGCATGTAGCGAATCTCCTTAAGACAATTATGTCCCCCGCTTTGGTGCTAACGGGTTACTGGATGCTGGTCTCTCAAGATACAACACTTTTTCATGGTATTTGGATAGCACTACTAAATCACCGTATGGTCTGACAATAGTTAATCAATACCTTCACAAATTTCAATGCAGCAGGATGAAGATAAATTTCAGGGAGAATATTTGCCTTAAACTTTGGAGGATTATCCACTGTAGAAAAAGGAGGGAGAGAAGAATTAATGTCTTAGGAAGACAGAGATTCAGTCAACAATTCTATTTAAGAATCGGTTGAATTTTCTATGTCTTCTTTCAAAACATATCTTTTCTTTAGATTTTTCCACAAAAATCTGACTTTTAGACTGAAACTCTTTTCAGTTTTGATCTCTGTAAGATGAAGAGAAAGAACTATTGTTCGCTGTGTTTGTAATCCACGGAGAGGAGCGCTATTTATACCGATCCTGGGAACCTGTTGGAGGGAAGAACTGTCCAGGGATAGTTGTGACAATTCCTATCTGAACCGTTGCAACTGCTCCAGACAGGAACCACTGCAGCGATACATTCCAACCATTGTAGCGCAGTGGGTAGGTAGCGGAGCGGGTCGAGACCCGCTTGTACACCAAACCCGTGTGGCCCAATTTAAAAAAAGCCGGGCCGGGTTGGGTCCTACACCCACGCCTACGCTCGACGCTGTCGCCGGGCGGCGACGGTACGCGCAGGCGTGTGGGTATGGTTTCTCTCAATCGCGCGTGAAAACTCCAAGTACCCAAAGGACACGCCCTTTGTTCCCATTTTCCTCTATTTTTGCACTTCAATTGTTCATCTCATATCCAATGTGGGACTAAATGCTTTTAGCTACCTTTAGTCTCCTTTAGCTTTTCAATTAGGCAAACTTTAGACTTGAATATATCATTCATTCTAAAACAAAATTAAACATATAAATATACTACGTTCATCCCTAATGGGAAGGAGAACACACTCCAGCCATTATCCGGTTGATTCTATCAAGGGATCATGCCTTAATTCAGCTCAAAGATTCATGTTTTAATTCTTCATTTTCCCAACAATTCCCCACAATGAATGGAGATTCAAAAAATTGACACAAAAAAAGAATGATTCTATAATGAAAGATACTTTGGAAAAGAAACTGCATCCGGATAGGTGAACTAGATCTTGAACCTTTCATAGCAAAAGCTTTATCAGAACTGGCTGATCAGTGAACTAAGTCTTGAACTGTCAGCCATTATTGCAAGCCAAGTCAACAAGCTTCACACAGTAACTTTTCAAAATCAACTTTGGCTCTCGATTGTGTCCATTTTGGCCCTAAATATTCTTAGTTTTAGAAAGTATCTTTAGGGAGTAGCAGCCTCCATAGAGATTCCCAAAGAGCCGACCCAGCTCTATACTCACATAGGTGATTGTCTTGTTAAGAGCAATCTACTCTATCCCACTTGTTATAATAACGAGATATAGGTATCATTAAAAGCGTTAATCTTATCCTTAATCCATTTGTAGAACGTACTTGGGTGTACCACAGGAATGGGTTAGAATCAAGCTCCTAAGTGCTTACTCGCAGAGTCAATCATAACTAATTTTTCCTCTTGAACTTAGTTCGTGAGACCTCCAGTCGCTAAGTGAGGTTTCCATTAAGCTGACTAGGTAAGGTTAGGCTTTTAGACCCATTTTCCTCAATGCGCTGTTTATACGATCTCCACTTAAATCTTTCATAAACAGATCCGCTAAATTATCTTTTGATGATGCAAAGTCAATAGAGATAATTTTATTTGAGAGTAACTGCTTAATGGTATTATGTCTACGATGAATATATTTATAGTTACCATTATATATAAAATTTTGTGCCCTAGATATCGCTGCTTGATTATCGCAGTGAATGCATATGGTGGGCGCTGGCTTTGTCCATAATGGTATATCTTTCAAAAATTATCGAAGTCATTCTACTTCTTCTCCAGCCTTATCTAAGGCTATAAATTATGATTCCATTGTAAATCGGGAAATACACGTTTGTTTGAAAGATTTCTAAGATACTGCTGCTCCTCCAAGAGTAAATCGTATCCGCTAGTTGATTCTGATTCTTTAGAATCTGCAATCCAATTAGCATCATTGTATCCTTCAAGTACAAGTGGATACTGTCCATTTCTCAAAACATATTCATTGATATGTGATACGTAACCTAATACTCGTAGTAAAACATTCCAATGAACATCACTAAGGTTACTAGTGTATCTGCTTAATTTGCTTACAGCATAAACAAAATCGGGTCTACTACAATTCATTAAATACATTAGACTTCTGATAATCTGATGATACTCTAACTATCATACTCCAGTTCCTGTATTCTTGCAAAGGTGGATGTGTGGGAGAAAAAGATTTGTATTTTCTTTTAGCCCATGTTCTTTAAATCTTTCTATCATCTTGTCCACATAGTAAGATTGAGAGACTGATTCCATCTAGTGTTCTTGTAATTTTAATTCCTAAAATTATATCAGCAACCCACAAATCTTTCATATCAAAATTGTTAGTTAACATTCTTTTAGTAAACTTAATAACTTCAATATTAATCCCAAGTATCAGCATGGCACCTACATACAGACAACCAAAGATACATGCATCTCCAACTGTTTTAGTGGATACATACTTATCGCATTCATTGATAGTGAATTCATCTTTGATCATGACACTATCAAATTTCTCATGCCATTATTTTGGTACCTGCTTTAGACCATATAAGAATTTAACTAATTTATATACTTATGTTCTTCGCACTTGATTATAAATCTTTCAGGTTGCCCCATATATATTTCTTCATTTAATTCACCATTTAAGAATGCAGTCTTGACATCTATTTGATGAATATCTAAGTTGTGTGATTGAGAAGGGAAAATTGAATTGAAAATAAAGTCAAGAGTTAGGTTAGAAAGTTTTTAGTCTCTTCTCAGTGTAACCGTGTAGCAAGGGCTAGATGGGTCGATCCACAGGGAAGGATGCGATGGAAGCTTTTCAGAACGAATTCTCTAATAATTAGCTTGGGTTATAAGCAAAGGTTTTAAATAAAAAGAATAGGCATAGCCAACTAATTATCTACCACAGCCAAACACTAGTCTATCAAAAACAAATATCATGTTGAGCCTATAAAAATTAACCGTAGATTGTTACTTCAAATCAAAGAAAGAGAAAAGTAAGAAAGAAAGTAAACCCTGATTACAATACCCTAGATAAAACTAAGTATTGGTTTTTCAAAATCCAAAAGTATAGTTTAAGAAAAGTAGTTTTAACTTAATGTTAAACCATCAAAGCATCTAAGTATAAACCAAGAATAGTTATTAAATAGTATACCCTAAAGCTAGTTTAACTCAATTCATGACTAATCTTCAAGAATTATTTACTTACCCTAGGGTTTTAACATGCATAGAGTTTAATCAATTTATTTTCATAGACCTAGGTTTTAGTTGGTGGAGAGATTAGAAGGCTACTAAAGAATTAGTTACACATATTCATGATGGAATTGAGCATGGTATTTAAAGATTGCATAAAAGAGATGAAACTGGAATAAAAGAAACACAAATGAAAATAGCAAAGTGATTGAAAGAAAATAATGACCTTTTATTGAATCTGTCACCAACTCAGTACAAAGTTTTCTCTTTTCTTCAACTTTTCTTCAAAGTAAAAAAAATAAAAAAATACAAGTAAATTCAGAAAGAAAGAGGATCTAAAGAAAATCCTAGGCTTGAGCTTCTGAGATCTGCCTTTCTTCTGTTGCTCAGCAGGGGTATTTATCTCTAAATCTTCAGTGTATCTCTGGATTTTGAAATACGATGATCTCTTAGATAACTTGAAGATCAAGTTATCTCTAAATTCGAATTAAATTCATCTTAAGTTATCTCTAAATCTAAATTAAATTCATCTTTTCTCCCCTTAATTTTCATCTTGTAGTGCAGGCAACCTGATTTAAATAGAAGTCCACCTCTATTTTTAATTAGAATGAGGATTCATCTTATTCTATCCTTCTCCTCCTTTAGATTTTAAATTAAATTAACTTAAAACACAAACTTAAATGAGATAGAAAAGAAGCTTTCTTTATCTTCCCAATTAATCTTTGTTTTCATAATTCTTGTGGGCTTTTGGGCTTCTTTTGGGCTTTCTCTTGGATTATGGAGGCTTGCACATCACTAAATAATAAATGACTTAAATAGTAATATTCAACAAAAATTAAGCATGAAAATATGAATAATGATATGCATTATTGATGACCAATCACACTCCCATACCTATCTTTTTGCTCGTCCTTAAGTAAAAATAAAAAAAAACTAATCTAACTATCCTAAGATCACTTTCATAGGAATCACGATTGCACTAAGCATGCGCAACAAGCCGTTTAACCTCGAGATTATCCCTAGAGGACGAATGTTGTCTCGTGAGGGTTTTCAGTGGATTACACCCACAAAATTCATAAAGAGAAAAATAAATAAAGAAATAAAATGTTAGTATTTTCAATATTCTATTTTAAAAGAGGGAAAATATTTGAAATATCTTTGTAAAAAGTAAGCAATTTATAAGTTTTTAGGATTACCAAATTGATCATTCTTATACTTAGTCTTTATTCAAATATTTATTTATCAATTTAGGTTAAGATTCAAACTAAATTTCTCATCGAGTATATTATCTTTACCCTAGGTCATATGCATCTTTGTGAACGTGAAATTTTTTTTGTAACTTGGGATTCTTTAACTTCACTCTCATGCCTTATATATTGATTTTTTTGTAAGAAGTTCGAAGTATTACTTCGTTGCCCTTTAAGCACTTCTCTTTTTTTTGTGTGTATAACTCATCTAATTTTCTTTCGTGTAAGTATCAAGACTTTTTGAGACCCTAATACCTAACTAATTGATTATTAGATATGTTAATACATATATTATATATTCTTTCTCTTTTTTCCAAACTTACCTAATTACCTTTCGTGTAAATACCAAGGTTTTCTTATGCCAAAGTACATAGCTAATTAATAATTAGGTTTATTTATTTTATATATATTTTTCTAAGTCATAAGAGTCTTTGTTTTGAATCCCAAATGTGTAAGTGTATAAATCATGCATATTTCATTAAGGTAAAGATATCAAGACTAAATTACTTTTTCAATATTTCCTTCTAAATTTAAAAATCAAACAAATACTCTTATTTTGACCAAGTAGTCAGAAATTATAATTATGATTATCCTATTACTTAAAATTAACTTAATTACTTACAAAAGATAGATCAAAATATTATTTTCTTTTTCAAAAAGTTTTTTTATATCAAAAAATTTTGATTTTAATTTTTTTATTTTCCCTTTTTTTTCCTTATGTTATGTTAGACTTATGTTAGTTGGTTACCCCCCCCCACCTATCTCATGTATTGTTCTCAATTTATGAATATATGTATAAATGCATGAAATGAACTGGCAGAGAGGTAGATTTACCGATACTTTGGGTCAAAAAAAAACCCATGGATGTGTCTGCTTCTGGTACTGATTCCAAGAACGTTTTCAAGCGTTGACCATTTACCTTGAATTGATTACCATTCTTAGGGTCACATATTTCTATTGCTCCATGTGGAAACACAATCCTAACAATGAAGGGCTCTGTCCATCTTGATATCAACTTTCCTAGAAAAAGGTAAAGTCTAGATTATAGAGTAAGACTTTTTATCCTGGACAAAAGTTTTTTTCATCATGAAGTTATCATGAAAATCCTTAACCCTATCTTCGTAATCTTCGCATTTTCATATGCCTCGTTTCTTAACTCCTTAAGTTTGAAATTTTGCAATTTCTGAAGCGCACCAGCCTTATTTAGATCAAAATTCAGCTGCTTAATTGCCCATAAGACTCGATGCTCTAACTCAACAGGAAGGTGGCAAGCCTTTCCAAGGACTAGCCTATAAGGAGGCATCCCCAGAATTATTTTAAAGGCAGTCCTATATGCTCATAAGGTATCCACTAATTTGGTGGACTAGTCCTTCCTGTTTTGATTCACAATTTTCTCTAAGATAAGCTTAACTTGCCTATTTGAAAGTTCTACCTACCCACTGGTTTGGGGATGGTACGGTGTGGATAACTTGTGTGTTATGACATATTTTCGCATAAGAGCTTCAAAAGTTCTATTGCAAAAATGTGTACCATTATCACTAATTATGGCACGAGAGGTTCCAAAGCATGAAAAGATGTTTTCTTTCAAGAACTTGAACAACTTTATTGTTATTTATGGATGGCTTCAACCTATTTGGATTTATAATCCACAGCCAACAAGATGTATTGATGCCCAAATGAGTTAGGAAAGGAACACATAAAATCAATGCTTCAAACGTCAAAGAGTTCTACTTTTAGAATTGGATTTAAGGGCATCATATTATGTTTTGAAATCCTTCCTATCATTTGGCATCTTGTGCACGTCTTGCAAAAGTCAAATGCGTCTTTAAACAAAGTAGGCTAATAGATCCCACTCTGTAGAACTTTTTCGGTTATTTTTCGGGGACCAAAGTGTCCACCGCATACAAGGTTGTGACAAAAGGCAAGAATACTCTTTACTTCCTCATCGGAAATACATCTCCTAATGTTTTGGTAGGAACAATATTTAAAGAGATAAGGTTCCTCTTAAATGAAATATCAGATTTGAGACAAGAACTGATATACATCTTGTTTTGACCAATGAGATGAGGTCCAGTTTATGACTAGGTAGTTAATTATGTCAGCAAACCCTGGTTCCCTAAGGGTAGCTAAGAGTTGTTCATCAGGAAAGTTATCATTGATTGGCAACTCGTTGGAAGGGGCGTTTGGAACATGAGAGAGATGATCGGCGATGACATTTTCAACACCCTTTTTATCTTAAATTTTGAGATCAAATTCTTGAAGAAGGAGGATCCAATGAATAAGTCAGGCCTTCGCATCCTTTTTGAGCATTAGGTATCAAAGTGCAGAATGGTCGGGTGAATATGGTGGTTTTGATCCCAAGTAGGTATAGACGAAATTTTTCCAATGCGAACATTACTGCCAAGAATTCCTTCTCAGTTGTAGAATAGTTCAATTGGGCATCATTAAGAGTCCTACTTGAATAGCAGATCACATGCTGCTTGTTATATATGCATTGTTCTAAGACAGCACCTATGGTAAAATCAGAAGCATCGCACATAATCTCCAATAGTTTGGACTAATTCTGGGGCAAAAATTATAGGTGCAGTGATAAGTTCCATTTTGAGCTATTCCCAGGCGTTAAGACATTCATCATCAAAGATGAACGACACGTCTTTAGCTAAAAGGCTCGTTAGGGGTCTAACAATTTTGCTAAAATCCTTGATGAACCTACGGTAGAAACCGGCGTGTCCTAAGAAAGAGAGGATGTCCTTCACACATTCGGGTGTATGAAGCTTAACTATAACTTCTATCTTAGCCTTATCCACTTCAGTTACTTTCCTAGAGATCTCATGACCTAGGATAATCCCATATTGTATCATAAAGTGGCATTTTTTCCAATTTAAAGTCAAATTATTTTCTGTGCATCATTTGAGCAGAGGTTCTAGCTGATGGAGACATTGGTCGAAAGAGTCTCCATAGATTGAGAAATCGTCCATGAAGATCTCTAAGAAACATTCGACCATGTCAGAGAATAAGCTTAACATGCAGTGCTGAGTGTCGCGGGGGCGTTGCATGAACCAAAAAGCATTCGGCGATAAGAAAAAATCCCAAGTGGACACGTGAATGTTGTTTTCTCTTGGTCCTTCGGGGCTTGGGGATTTGGTTAAACCCTGAGTAACCATCCAAGAAACAGTAATACTCATGGCCCACTAATTGCTCAAGCATTTGGTCGATAAATAGAAGAGAAAAATGGTCTTTGTGAGTGTCAGAATTTAACTTGCGATAGTCGATGCAAACTCGAATCTTTGTAGGGAGTCTTATTTGAATTAACTCTTATTTGTCATTCTCTGCCACTGTAAAACTGAATTTCTTAGGTACCGCATGGACTGGGCTGGTGATTGCCAAAAAGAATACAGAGAATATGAAAAGTGTATGTGATTGGTTTTAACTTTGAATCTTTGCAATTTAACCGTTGTAGCAAAAGCTAAACGGGTTGAACCTCAGGAAGAGATGTGATGGAAGCTTTTCAGTAATATTGTCTTCTTATTATCTTCTCTATTTAAAGAACTTAGAAAATAAAAGATGAATTGTCTGTGGATAAAAAATTAAACTAAAAAAAGGTTCACAGCTTACTAATAATCAACCACCATACATGCTAATACTAGATAGATAATTACTTCACTTCAAATCCTAAATATGATATTCTATCACAAAATCAAGCAAGATACATAGGATAGAAACTAAGTTATAATTTGAAATAACACCGTCCAAGTTTTAACATTACAATATCAAGGTTATCAATCAAGTATAAAGTAACAAAAATTATTAGAAAGTATTTAGCAAATCTTAACCCTATTTGAAATAACACTAATCATAGTTTAACATTAAAATATCAAGATTTTCATCAAGCATAGATTAAGAAAAATAGTTAAGAAGTATTAGCAAATTTTGACCTATTGCTTATCCTAATGAGTGTTCAAGAATAAAAATTAGAGTAGGCATTCATATGATCTAATCTGGTTATCTACTAGATATTAGATGTGATGGTGGTAATGTCTTAGCAATCCATGAGAAACATCTAGCTACTCATGGTAAACATGACAAGCAAAAGAAAGCAAGAAATAAATAAATAAACAAAAAAAATCAAAAATAAAGTAAATAACAAAAGAGATATGAAAAGAACGAAAGCACCTTATATTGATCTGTCACCTCGAATTACAATGGCTTCTCCTTTTTACAAATCTTGAATTAGAAGTAGATGTAGAATCTAAGAATTACAAAAGAAATTTGAAAGAGAAACTAAAGAAAACTCTAAAGGTATGATCTCTGATGTAGAGATGAGAAATTATCAGAGACTTCAGCTCTTTAAATAGACCTCAAAGCTAATCACTCAAAGATACAAATTAGAAGGTTTCCTAATTCAATAGGGAATTCAATTCTGATCTACAGTAAGTTGGCGTGTTGATCGCTGAATATGACTCATCAGACGGCTGAGTTGGATAGAGTGATAAATATAAAAATTTAGTCCTACAAGTTTTCTTTCTGTACCATCTTGAACCATCAGATTTGAATATCTATAGCAAAGGTTATGATTTGAATACTAAAAAGTGTACAGTATGAATCCGAGTCTGAATCGATTTTGAACTCCATTCAATTTGAATTTTCCTCCTTATCCCTAATAGGATTAGCTTTATCCCCTTCATCTTTTAGGACTTTATCTTCTGAATTTGAACTATAAGTGTGCAAGTGCAAATCTAGATTAGCAAGCCAAGATCTCATTTCTAGGTGGTTAACCTAATATCAAGAGCATAGACTCTGATACCAATTGAAAATACACTTAGAGAGGGATGAATAGGTGTATTAGCTAATCTAATGAGAAATGATGTGGAATTAAAAACTAATTGTAATACACTATGTGTAACTAAAGAGTGTAGCCGAATTCCCGGTGATGGGCTGTAGACTATCTCCTCTAGATTCCTCTAAATAAGAGTTGAGGTGCTATATGAAGCTCTCTTGGTTCAACACAAGTATGGGCACACAAACAATACCAAGTATATAAGTGACATCAACAATATAAAGCAATGCAAGATATGAGAGAGATAGAGTTTAGAGATAGTGGATCAAATGCAAACACCAAGATATGTTTCAAGTATCGAGCCACCGCTCTACGTCCCCGCCTTCATATAGAAGGATTTTCACTACGTCCACATAGGACCTCCCACACAGGGAACCTCCACTGAGGAATTTCCCAGTACAAACTTAGGATTACACAATTCCTCTCTCCAATACAATAACCTCTACACAAGAGGCAAGGCATAAAGTCAAAACAACAATCACCTCTGCACAAGGGGGATAAAGGCACAAAGCCAAACTCCACCACAATTGATTGATTGGAAACCTGCACAAAAATAAAGAATTTCAGATCTAAGAATAGGATGTGCAAGGTGCTCAATTCTACCGCAATAGCAAGTGGCTATGCGGGTCGTGATCCACAAGGAGGGACTAGCAATAGAAACTTTTTAATAAGTTTTCTTTTAAGTTACAAAGTATGGTTAAAGTTCTTCTTTAGTTTTTTAAAAATAAAAGAGAAAAATTAGGTTAAAGTGAAGTTAGAAAGAAGTGGTAGATTTAGAAGGTGGGAAAATGGAAAAATGATTATTTACAAAGAAATTGAAAAGGGTGATAAGAATGGTTGGAGATTGTGATATTGAAACTAAAGAATAAAAGAAAAGAAAGACAACCTAAAATTACTTACCTCTTCAGTGCTCATATACCTTGGATCCGTTGCGACGACTTACCTTGTCTTTGAAGGCGATCAAGCATGGCGTATAGGATCTTCCTCATTCTCGATCTACACTACGAATAAAAGGGCAAACTATACTAGTAAGAGAAGGGTTGTTCATCACCATAGGCCATCAAGGGCACTTGAAAAGGCTAAGCAGTCTCGAGGCTATCGGATTCTCTTGGATTGCAGCACATCAGAGGAGAGTAAAAGAAAACAAGAGTAAAGAAAGAAAAAGAAACTTTGATTCGATTCAAATAACAATGAAAAAAAGACTTACTTATACCGGTGTCACTCTCAGTACAAGCTTGATCTCCTTCCTCCATGAAAGTTGTCTCTCCTCTCAGTTACATAAAGAAAAGTAAAAATTACATAAAAAAAACTAAAAACCTAAGTTACAAACTACAAATTATCCTAAGTTCTATTCTCTGCTTGGTCATCCCCTTTGCCTTTGAGATTATAGGTATTTATAGAAGAAACGCAGAGGTTAGAGGAGTATGAAGATAGGGAAAGCTGGCTATTTCTGAATTTGAATCCTCCCCTTATCTCCAAACTTGATTTGATGTGGATATTCAGTTCTAATCTGCTGTTTGTTGGCGTATTGATTGCTGAATATCACTTATCAAATGATAGAATTAGAAATAGTGATCAACATAAGAGTTGTAGCTCTATAAGTTCTCTTTCTGAATCATCTTGAATTATCAGATTTGAGATTCGGTAGAAAAAGTTATGATTCAAATACTGAAATGTATCCAGTCAGAATTTAAGTCAAACTTGCTTCATCTCATCCGTTATCTTCTCTCTATCCATTTATCTCTCTGTGTTTGATATTATCCTTGATTGATCTTTAGCTAACCAAAATGGATTTATAGAAATCTGAATTTTACTAGTTCCCATTTGGTGTTATCTTTCTGATTTGCTCTGATCTTTAGCTGAACATTTGTCCCAATCCTTGATTTGTTCTAACTAGATCTGGGATCATCCTCAGTTAACCAAATAGATGGTATTTATTTGGTTTAATCCTCTTTCTCTTCATTATTATCTTCTACAAAATAGATATTTAAGATAAAGAAATTAGCAGATTTATTACACGATAAATGTAGGAGTGTAATAAAAAGAATGCAAAATATGTGTACGATCAACAATCACCTCTACACAAGAGGGACAAGGCACAAACTCAAACCACAATCTCAATCACCTCTACACAAGAGGGATGATCACAAACCCGAAGCAAAGAGATTACAATACTTGGTGATCTCAATATACCACAAACAATATTTCCTATAAAACAAGATCCTATAGATAGGATAGAGATGATAGCTCAAGTGTGAAAAAATAAAGTGTTTGAAATTAAAATCATAAAGAAAATACTCAAGAAAAATACTAGAATGAAATAGAAATGAAGATCAAAACAATTTCACAAAGACTCTCTTTTTCTTTGATTTTTTAACCCTTGAAAACAAAATAAAAATAAAACTTTGAAGCACACAAACTCCTTAAAATCTTGCTACAAAACACTTATAAGATTGGAAGAAAAGCTCTCTAAAAATCTTGTAGAAAACAGCCCAAGAGATGGCTATTTATAGCCTCTCAAAAATTCTGGATGCTGCAGCCAGGAAAAGCCCAGACTGCCTTCCGGTCGACCGCCCGGTCAACCGGCGTAGCAGTTATATTTCTGATTGTTGTGCCTCCGGTCGACCGCCCGGTCGACCGGCTCTACCCGAGACCTGGGTAGTTTCAGTCGGTCGACCCGCAGTCGACCAGCCTACTTGGCTGGCCTTGTGCATGTCTGTGTGCACATCGGTCAACCGGTCCAGTCGACCGACCAATGGTCCGGTCGATCACCAACTGATCTAGCTGGGAATATCAGAACTTAAAAATTAGGCATTTAATCTCCAATAAAATCCCATAAAATCCTATAAATTCCACAAAAATAAGTTCTTAGATCTTTGAATAACAAATATGTGTGACTAAAAATCAACACATATTACAAACTATTTGAATTATTTTTGTGATATAAAATATTTGGCCTTAAACAAAAACTGTATTTTCCAAAACCAAACTTTGAAATGGAAATCCGATTTTTTTCAAACTTGTATAAATACAAAAATAACATATTTAAACTCTTTTGAAGCATAAAGTGTATGGATAGAATCCAGTATATATTTAATTGATATATCAATGTTTTTTGACATGAAATCCAAAAATAAGTTTTGTTAATTACAAAACTCTAAACACATGAATAGGATCATCAAAATACGTTTTTCTAAATATGTGAAGCATTGATCGGTCACATATATTGCATGCATATTGTCACATTTTCATACTTATTATCTAAATAAATCATATTAATAAATCCTATTAAGTCCTATTTTTCTTTATAAAATGTAGGCCCATTGCTAAAGGATAGGAAAGAGAAACGAGCCTAAAAGCCCATCAAATTCTGATTTAATTCAGAATAAATTTGAAATTAAGAAATCAGGGCAGATCTTGACAAATCAGAGAGGTTGAAAACTGGTTGAAATGGATCTTCCCAAATCAAGTGGTTAAAGCCAACAATCAAAGATCGTTTCGTCAAATCCAGGAGTTGAAACAGTGAATCCAGCAAGATAAAAGGGAGTCTAAGCCCACGCCAACCGTATCTCCACCAGGATGTGGCCACTTGGCCACATCCTGGGCCATGGATCCGTGGCTTGTTGTTGGAGATAAGGGGAGAATTTGCTCCCCTTATCTCCTCACTTCTTTCCCTCTGGGGTTTTCCCTATAAAAGGCAGGGTTTTGTACAGAAAAAGGGACGGGAACTTTGATTTAGTTTTTCTCTTTATTTTTAAGGTTTTAGGCTCTTTGTTAGATAGTATAGAAGTTGTAACTCTGTTTTGTAATTTGTAGTTCAATTCAAATGCCAGTGAGAGAGAGGAATTGAGTAATTGTATTCTGAAGATTGAAGTGACATCAATAAAAAGATCAAGCTTTCTCTTCTTCCACTCCATTTCATAGTATGTCTTACTTTATTTACTGGCATTGTTTTTCGTCTTCCATGAGTAGCTAATTTTATTTTCTGGGCTCACTATTGTTCCTCTCTCTGATCCCTCTTCTTTTGAATGGTTTTTGATGTAAAGACCCAATGAATCATTTGCATGCCTAAACTAAGCCTTTCTTATTGAAAGTGTTCTTGAAGGCACATGAGGATGGGTTTAGATTTTTAAACTTCTAATTCTTTTCAAAATGTTTCTTGAACTTGTTTTTATCTCATACTTGAACTACTTGATGATTTAACATTCAATTCAAGATGATTTCTTAAAGAAAAGTGTTAACTTTTCTAAACTATCTTATGTGCTTTGTTTAAAAACTTTCTAAACTCAATCTTATGTTTTTGTCTATGATCAAGTTGAGACATTAAAGATTTCAAGAAAAGAACATATCGTTGAGTAGTGAGATAGTGAGCCCAGATCTTCTTCATATATTAAAAAACAACAAATCACTCTTCAAGCTTTATAAAAAATCACTTTTTTCAAAGCCTTCTCTAAATTTACAATTTTTCTTTTAATCATCTCCCTTCTCTCCATTCTTTTTTTCAACTTAAAAGAAAGACACCAACTTCATTCTTTATTACTTAACAAAAACACCGAAAAACTTCTATCGCAATCCTCCTCGTGGACACGACCCGTTAGCCCAAAGCTACATGGTAATCCTTACTCTTTCAATTTACAATCAAATTTTTTGGCGCCGTTGCCGGCGAGGGAACGGTGTATTTATTTTTAAACAAGTTTGGTGTCTTGTTTTCAGGGACGTCAAGATTCACATTTAACACTCAAGCTTTGCAAGAGAAGACTTGATATTCTGTGCCCCTACTCTCGAAAGTAGGAAACAGAATTTCAAGAAATTGCGTTGCAAAAGTTAAAATTTTTATTGGACTACTAAATACTCTTTTTGCAGGACATATTGCTTGTAAAAATAAAGTTTTTGTGTGTTATTATTCTTGTTATATCTGATATTTTCAATCCCTGTTTTAATCCAACAGTAATCTAAGTGATTATTAATTGCTTAAAGAAACGTTTAGACTTACATTCTAGGCATTTGTCTAATTACGTTTATTTTACAATTATTGTTGAAGATAGCTGGAGACAAGGTATGTATGCATGGCATATAGTTTAGGAGACATTCTTGGGTGATATTTGCTTTTGAATGCTACTTTTATATATCTTGCACACTTTGCACAATCAATTCTAAGGGAAAAACCCAAATTAAGATAAGGTAGGGAAGTCATTACCCTTCCTTAGCCCACAAACTATCTCCAAGCACGTACAGCCTAAGCCTAATTTAAAATCTGATAGACGTTGGCCTTAGGGACATCTCGAACTCGCTAGGAGATTATCCTAAGGAGAAAGGTGTTAGAATTTGACTCTTGCCAAATTAGCGTCTAGGAAAGGGACTGAGGGGCGAAACCCTGAAGGCTGGTGGTTTGGCTTAATTAGGCCCGTCGCTTTTGCGCGGATACCTCCACCAATCTTGCCCTAACTTGGCTGATTAGTTTGTGATCAAAGTCGGCATTATATCTCCTGTAGACAATCAACCAGTTAGGAGTTGTCTAGGTCAAGGTTACCTTAGACGAGGCTTGGTTGATTACTCTTGTTGACTATTGATAAACTTGTTTGTGATTGTGATTGTGATTGTGTTTATGTATGCAAGTGTGGTCAAGAGACCCTAATTCATCTAGGTTGACTAGAAACACATCACACCCAAGTTTGAACCAAGACTAGATCCAGTTATGGCTCAACTGAGCTCTTTGCAGGATAGGTTCTATCCCATTAGAACCTCACTTCCATCTTGCATCCAACTTTCATCAGTTGGTGAATACAATTTTGAGCTCAAGCCTCAGTTCATCAACACACTCCCCAAGTTTCATGGCCTAGAGTCCAAAGATATTTATTTCTTCATAAGAGAATTTGTGGAAGTATGTCTAATGATGAAAATCTCACACCTTGTAGATGATGCTATTAGGTTAAGATTTGTCCCTTTCGCTCTTAAGGACTTAGCCAAGAAATGGCTTTACAGCTTAGCGGCCGGCTCTATCACATCTTGAGATGGTTTCATCAAGGTCTTCTTGAAGAAATTCTATCCAATTCATAAGACCGCTCAATTCAAGTAAGAACCTAGTGAACCGTTTTGGAGGTACTTTGAACGCTTTAAAGACCTCCTTGTCCAATGTCCTCATCATGGAATAGAAAAATGGTGACAATGCCAAATTCTTTATGATAGTTTAGACTATTTGACCAAGACCCTCTTAGAAAGCATGTGCCAAGGGGATTCTTGCAGAAGGATGAAAATGAAGGATGGGATTTATATAAGAATCTAGCGGTAAAGACCATCCAATGGGAACCTACCAGTCAAACCTCGAGAAACTCAAACTCCATCTCTTCAAAAGGAGGTCTCCATTCTATTGAATCATTCATAGCTAATGTGGCTAAGTTAGCTAACCTAGCAAGAAGACTGGAAGATTTAGAAACTGATTGAAGCTTCAACCTGCACACAAAATACGGAATTTTAGAACTTAAAAATAGAGATGTGCAAGTGCTCAATACTACCGCTATAGCAAGTGGCTATGCGGGTCGGGATCCACAAGGAGGGTTAGCGATAAAAGCGTTCATAGTTTGTATTAAAATCTTTATGAAAAAAAACAAAAGTTCTTCTTTGTTCGAAGAAATAAAATGAAAAAAGAAGAGTTAGGTTAAAGTTAAAAAGAAAATGGTAGAATGAAAAGGTGGAGAAAATCAGAAAATGACTATGTACAAATGAATTAGAAAAGAAAGATTTGGAAGATGTGGTGTTGGTGATTTAATCTACAGAAATAAAAGAGAAGAAAGAAAAATAATTACTTACCTTCTTTTTACCAAAAGCTTACCTTGAGTAGCGAAGATGTTACCTTGAAATGGAGGCAATCAGCGCATAGCCCATAAGAGTTGATTATTGGTATCTTCCACATTACATCATCAAAACAACTCAAGCATGAAATGATACAGAGAGACTCACATCCATCGTCATGAGCTATCGGTGGCACTCGCAAAGGCAAGGCTCTTTCGATGCTTTTAGACTCACTTGGAAGATAATTATACCAAAAGAAGAGTGAAGTAGAAAAGAAGAAGAAGAAGAAAACTAAAACAAAGTACATACAAAGAGAGAATACAGATTTGATTTCATAACGATAAAAGAAAAGAAAAAAAACTTACACCGGTGTCACTCTCAGCACAAGCTTCATTCTTGTTCTTCTATGAAAGTCTGATCTCCTCTGAATTACATAAATGAAAACTAAAATTACATGAAAAAGAAAAAGAAAAACCTACACTAAGAAATGGAAAACTTGGCTAAATCCTATCTCTGTATGGTCCTCCCTTTTCAGTGCAAATACTACCTTTTTATAGGCAAAAACCCAACCTACAGGATCTCGGGAAGATTGGGTGAGCAAACGCTCCCCTAACTTGCTAACCAAGCCGCGAAAATGCGGCTTTGGCTGCGTTTTCGGGCCAGGGTGTGGCCAGGTGGCCACACCCTGTTGGTGGGTCTCCCCGGCATCTCGTTCTGTCTTTATCTTGGGATGGATTTGCAGTTTAGCTCCGAGATTTTGAAGAAATGGCCATTGATCTTTGCTTCAACCGATCGATTCTGAGAGGATTCTTCTCAACCAGTTTTCAACCTCTTGATTTTGCCCTGATTTACTGAGTTCGAATTAATTCTAATTTAATTTAGAATTTGGTGGGCTTTTGGGCTCATTTCTCTTCACTCTCCTTAAGGAATGGGCCTGCAAATAAATTAACATTTAATTAGGACAATGCAGATTTTATTCTATAATAAGTATGGAAATATGATACTAAATGTGCAACATTAGCGACCAATCACACCCCCATACCTATCTTTTGCTCGTCCTCGAGCAAAACAGTTAAACTATACTAAGGATTATTAGACCACTTTCGCAGGTCACGCGATTGCACTGAGCATGTGCAACAAGCCGTTAAACCTCTAGGTTTCCCCTAGAGGACGAGTTTTGTCTCGTGAGGGTTTTTAGCAGATTGCACCAACAAAATCCATAAAAAAAGAGAAATAAAGAGTTAGTATTTTCGAAAAGCATTTTGAAAGAGAAAAATATTTGAAATATAATTGTAAGATTTAAGCAATCTATAAGTTATAGGAAGACTGAATTTTTCATTCCTAAACTTAGTCTCTATTCAAAAATTTGTTATCAATCAAAGTAAGGAGTCAAATTGTACTTCTCATCTAGTCTATTACTTTACCCTGAGTCATATGCACCTTGTGATTGTGAAAATTTTAACTAAGGGTTCATTAACTCTAACTCTTATGCCTTATTTATTTATATATATATATATACTTTTTTTTTGTGGTATTATTCCTTAGTTCTATTAGGCTTTCTAATCTACCCATGTAACGAGCCTCTAATCGATGACTCCCAAACCAAACGGTCTTAGGGCACCGGGTGAGAAAACACCCCAAGGACTTAAGGACCGGAGCAAACAAGGCCACAAAACTAAGGATTTTATTATATGAACCCCTTTTAGGCGTGAATACTTATGCTTTATTAGACACAAATACCCAGATTAATTAGAGGATTTTAATATATTTTTTTCTCAAACTTTCTAATCATCTTTCGCATAAATACTAAGGCTTGCTTAGGCCAAAGTACCTAGCTAATCAATAATTAGATTTATTCATTATTTTTTCTTTGGCTTTTTTTTATTTTTTATTTTTTATAAGGCATAAGAATCTTTGTTTTTGAACCCTAAGTGTGTAAGTGTATGAAGTGTGCATATTTCATCAAGGTAAAGATCAAGACTAAATTACTTTGACAAATTTTCTTCCTAGCCCTAAAAATCAAACAAATAATCTTATTTTGACCAAGTATAAGAAATCCTAATTTAGATTTTCCTATTCCTTAAAATTGACTTAATTTCTTACAAAAAATATGTCAAAATATTGTTTCTATTTTCAAAAAGTTTTTTAAAAGTAAAAAAAATGTTAAAAAAAATTTTAAAATAAAAAGACAAACCTAAGTTATGTTAGAACCCTCCCCCACACCTATCTCATGCATTGTCCTTAATGTATGAATTAATGCATAGATGCATGAAAAAGAAGAAAGAGAAGGAAAATGTTACCTTAAGGTGGTGGTTCCGGTGGTAGTCTGATTGGTCCACGAAATGCGGCCAAATCGACTTTTCGTTGGGTTCGGAGGAACCCACCAGAAATTTCTCTAATATAACCCATTAAAATGATGAATTCATAAAGAATTTTTATTAAATATTTGACTCCATCTAATTTCTAAATTTCATAACTAATTTCGAAGTCAAATTTGTCAACCACCTCGTCCCAGAATGGAGTGTGAAAAGATAGAATGATTGACTTAGACTCAGGAAGTACAGGAACTAACACCGACTCAGGAAGGTGACTTAAGTCAAGTAAAGGTTCAGGAGTCGAAATTGGTTCAGGAAGTGAGTCCAAGTCAAGAAGTTGAAACTCAAGTCCACATTTATTTTCCAAAAATGGAATGTGACTTAATATTGGTAATTCAAGTTCAAGAATGATAGGCATGGGAATCAAAACTGACTCTAAAATATTTCTCAAGTCGGGTAACAAAACAGGAGTCAATATTGATCCGGGAGTTTGAACTGGATCACATATTTGAGAATCTAGGTCACATTTCTCATTGAGTTCAATGTCATCAAAATGAGAACTTGCCAATTTGTCAATAGGATTTTCAAAAGTATAAATTGGTCAAGTTCAATATGATCCTCAAAGATGGGTGATTCAATTTCATGATGAATAGGCACAGGATCCAATGTTGACTGGGGGAAAAGATTGAAATCAGGTGAAGACACAGGAGTCATTATTGAATCAGGAAGTAAAATTGAATCACTAAGTTGAGGTTCATGATCATATTCATTTTCAAGTTCGATTTCAGGAAAAGGATAACTTGCTAAACTGTCAATATTCTTTTCAAAATTTAGAGTTTGGACAAGTTCAAATGATTGTTCTGAAATGGAACCTTGATTTCCAAAACAACATGACTCTTCGGCTCGAACAGAATGGTTAGTGACATCAGAACTGGTCAAACGGTGAGAACGTAGAGCTTGGACCATCATATCTATGTCACGATTACGAGCGTTTTGAGCCTGAGTCATGGCTTCAAGCATCTTTTCATAGTTGATGGGGTTCATCGTCTTGCTAAAAAGATGAAGTGTGTTTTGGAATTGGTGGTGAAATTGTGAGTCCATCAAATTTTGGGATTTTTGTTTGGACTCGCGTATACTCATTTCCAAAATTGATAGTTTCCTATTTTGGACTGGTGGAACTGAGTATGAATCTTGAAAATATTGTGAACTAGGTGGAGAAGGGGACAAGTTGGTTGAAAATTAGACTCGGGGAGGTGAATCCCCATTGACTCTGTGAAGAGTTGAAATTATCATAGAAATTATCGTTATAAGATTGGGGACATGGGTTATATTGATTCGGATAAGACCAATCCGGCACACTAGGTTGGTTAAAGTTATGATATGCCAGGTGGTAATATCCGAAAATGAAGTCGGTGTGTAATATGGATTACTATTAAAATTGGAAAATTTGTTATTATAAGCCATATCACACAATAGATCACAAACAAAAACAAACAAATAAGCAAACAAAAAAGAAAAAATTCTAACCTAAGTTAGGGTAGACCTATGTCCTAGACGACTCCTAACTGATTAGACTGTCCACGGGAGGTCTAATGCAGACTTTGACCACAAGCTAATCAGCCAGGTCAGGGCAAGATTGGTGGGAGGCTTTCCGTCAAAGACGTTCCTTAATTAAATAACCACCAATCTTCGAGCTTTCGGCCCTTAATCCCTTTTCTAGACACTGATTTGGCAGGAGTCAAATACTAGCATCTTTCCCCCTTAGGATAGTCTTCTAATTGAGTCCGAGATGTCCCTAGGGCAACGTCTACTCATTTTTAGTTAGGCTCGGGTTAGTCAGTGCTTGGAATCTGATTTTTGGGCCAAGGAAGGGTGATTAAATCCCCACCTTATCTTGTTATGGGTTGTGCCCTTAAGATCAGTTTGTGCAAGTGTATAAGATATGTAAGCAAGATTCACTCAAAGCGATGTAAATCAACCACGAGATGAGTCCTATTCTAAATGCAATGCGAACGTACCTTGCTCCAGCACTCTTCAACAGTAAAGTAAATGAATTGAAAAGACACGTGCCTAAAATGCAAACGTCTAATAAATTTTTTTAACTTTTCAACAAATGTTTTACTGTTGGTTTATTAGCAGGCTTATGTGATGGCATATAAGAAATAAAGTTTGCAGAAAACTAGAATTTTGCCAAGCAAGCAGCCCTGCAAAAAGCCAGTTAGTAGTGAACTCTTCCTTGCTGCGAAAACGCGGCTAAAGCCGAGCAAACGCGGCAATTCAGAGGGTACTTGGTCTCTGTTTTCTAGAATAGAGGCCCAAGACCACTTATATGTCACTGCAATCTTTATTTCCTGCTTTTCTTACCCTATAACCTGCAACAGAGAAGAAAAATTGATTTTAGTTCTAAAAATTCAATAAAAACTAGATTTCAATAAAAACCATTACCCTCCCCGGCAATGGCGCCAAAATTTTGATTGAAGCTTGAACCTGCACATAAAATACGGAATTTTAGAACTTAAAAATAGAGATGTGCAAGTGCTCAATTCTTACCGCAATAGCAAGTGGCTATGCGAGTCGTGATCCATAAGGAGGGTTGCGATAGAAGCGTTCAAGGTTTTTTTTATTGAAATCTTTATGAAGACAACGAAAGTTCTTCTTTGTTCGAAGAAATGAAAATGAAAAAAAGAAGAGTTAGGTTAAAGTTAAAAAGAAAACGATAGAATGAGAAGGTGGAGAAAATTAGAAAATGACTATGTACAAATGAATTGGAAAAGAAAGATTTGAAAGATGTGGTGTTGGTGATTTAATCTATAGAAATAAAAGAAAAGAAAGAAAAATAATACTTACCTTCTTTTTACCAAAAGCTTACCTTGAGTCTTTAGCGAAGATGTTACCTTGAAATGGAGGCAATCAGCGCATAGCCCATAAGAGTTAATTATTGGTCTCTTCCACATTACATCATCAAGACAACTCAAGCATGAAATGATACAGAGAGACTCACATCCATCGTCATGAGCTATCGGTGGCACTCGCAAAGGCAAAGCTCTTTCGATGCTTTTAGACTCACTTGGAAGACAATTGTACCAAAAGAAGAGTGAAGTAGAAAAGAAGAAGAAGAAGAAAACTAAAACGAAGTACATACAAAGAGAGAATACAGATTTGATTTCATAACGATAAAAGAAAAGAAAGAAACCTTACGCCGGTGTCACTCTCAGCACAAGCTTCATTCTTGTTCTTCTATGAAAGTCTGATCTCCTCTGAACTACATAAATGAAAACTAAAATTATATGAAAAAGAAAAAGAAAAACCTACACTAAGAAATGGAAAACTTGGCTAAATCCTATCTCTGCATGGTCCTCCCTTTTCAGTACAAATACTGCCTTTTTATAGGCAAAAACCCAACCTACAGGATCCCGGGAAGATTGGGGGAGCAAATGCTCCCCCTAACTTGTTAACCAAGCTACGAAAACGCGGCTTTGGCCGCGATTTCGCGGCCAGGGTGTGGCCAGGTGGCCACACCCTGTTGGTGGGTCTTCCCGGCATCTCGTTCTGTCTTTATCTTGGGTTGGATTTGCAGTTTAGCTCCGAGATTTTGAAGAAATGGCCGTTGATCTTTGCTTCAACCGATCGATTCTAAGAGGATTCTTCTCAACCGGTTTTCAACCTCTTGATTTTGCCTTGATTCACTGAGTTTGAATTAATTCTGATTTAATTCAGAATTTGGTGGGCTTTTGGGCTCATTTCTCTTCACTCTCCTTAAGGAATAGGCCTGCAAATAAATTAATATTTAATTAGGACAATGCAGATTTTATTCTATAATAAGTATGGAAATATGATACTAAATGTGCAACATTAGCGACCAATCAGAAACTAAGGAACCAAGTCCAGTCAATCAAGTCAGGCCAAACCAATTTTCAACTCCAGGCTGTACTTGCTGTCAAGCCATGAATCATGTTTTGAGGAGTGTCCTGTGTTTTAGGCTCAGCAATAATACCCTGAACTAATGAATGCGGCCTTTTCAAGGCCGAATAATAACCCTTACGCACCAACGTACAATCCCAGCGGGAGAAATCATTCGAATTTCTCATGGAGCCCAAATAACAATGACCACTCACAGTCAAATCATGCAAGCCACTTCCATCATGCCAATAATTCTTTCAATCATCAATCTAACTTTTCCAATTTCCATCATAATTCTCCAACCATCCACCTAATTTTTCAAACTATCAACAAAACTTTCCCAATCAAACTCCACTATCTTCTTTTCAGAATCCTCAATTAGAAAGGAGAATGACTGACTTTGAGAGAAACATGAAAAGATACATGAAGAACCAAGATTCTCTCATGCAAACTACACAGAGACTAGAGGTTCAAATAAGTCAATTAGCCACTCCACAAAATGAGAGACAAAAGGGTACCTGCCTAGTCAGCCAATAACCAATCCTAGGAATTCTCAACAAGCTCATTTGGTTGAGGATCAATCAATAAATCAATGTAATGTTGTTCATACATTGAGGTCAGGAAGAAAGTTGATAATCAAACGTCAACACCAACCAATCCCATTCAGCATAACCACAATCAAGCATCCATCTCATCTAATCCCACCCTCCTAAATCTGACGAATTTGAAAAAGATAAGTCAACCAGTCAGGTGCACCAGCCTATAGTACCATTTCCTAATAGGCTGAAAAGCAACAAGCAAAATCCACACATAGATAAGATAATTGAGATATTTAATCAAGTGAAGATAAATGTGACTTCTTCATGCCATCCAACAAATCCCATCCTATGCTAAGTTTCTTAAGGACATGTGCACCAGGAAGAGAAAGACTAATGTATCCAAAAAGGTCTTCTTAGCCACTAACGTTAGTGAGCTACTGTCGGGTCCGATCCCTGTCAAGTACAAGGATCCAGGTTGTCCCACAATTCCTGCACCATAGGACAAGCCGAGATTAGTCATGCATTTCTTGATTTGGGAGCAAGTATGAACTTGCTTCCATTCTCAGTTTATCAACAACTCGGGTTGGGTGATCTTAGTTCAACTCGAGTCACTATCCAACTGGCTGACCATTCAGTTAAAGTTCCAAAAGGGAAAATTAATGATGTCCTTATCCGGGTCGGGGAGTTTACTTACCCTATTGATTTCACAGTTCTAGAGACACAACCTGTGTCCAATCCTAGGGTTCAAACTCTTATTATCCTAGGGCGACCATTCCTTGCGACTGCCAATGCCATCATCAATTGTAGGAATGGGTCCATGTGGTTAACCTTTGGGGACATGACTAGAGAAGTCAATGTCTTCAACTTAGGAAAATAACCCCGTAATGTTGAGGACCAAACATTTGAAGTCAATCTCACAGAGAACTTAACAAGTGAACACAGGGAAGAATTGGAATTAGAAACTGAGTGTGACTTCGGGTTAGAGTCTGACAACTTTAATCTTGATCAGGTTTTTGAGTCTGCTGTGAATTAGGCCTCGAACCCTATTTCACCAAATATGGGCCAACTAATTTAACTCATCCCTCCAGTGAGCCTTCCTCTACCTTAGAATTGAAAGCCTTACCTGCGCATCTTAAGTACGTCTATCTAGGCGAACAAGAGAACTTTCCTATCATCATTGCCTCCCATTTAAATAACGGGCAAGAAGAAGACCTTAAAGCAATTTTTAAAAAATATAGGGAAGCCATCAGTTGGATTATGACTGATATAAAGGTATTAAGTCCAACCATCATTCAACATCGTATTCATCTCAATGAAGATGCCACACCTAAAAGAGCCCGCAGCGTA